>JAPQRP010000001.1:33605150-33623531 GCA_037367295.1 Apogon hyalosoma
AGATTGCCCACAAGAGGCTGCTCAAAAGTTTAAAATCACTAAACACTCTTTTGTTCATATCTCTGGAACTATTTGTCAAATCAAGTGCAAACGAAAGGTCATGACCTGGGGATGCCTCATATCATGACATCATTGCTGTCTGGTTAAGGATTGGGGGCGTTTGGGGATATACCCCTAGCCGTCACTTCCAACGGCTAGTTTTGTCTAGTTTAAGGTATGATTTTACCCAAAAACACAGCATAAATTAATGTTACCTGACAAGAAACGGGATCCACAAATCTAGGCAACAAAACCTGGATTTGTGGATCCATCTGCTTCTCTTTTCTTTGGCTTTCGGTGCCTGTAAAAACAATAGCTCCGACTGCTTTGCAAACCTGTTTGTACAATCAATTGCACAACAGCTCTTCCCCATTTTTATTTAATATTGTTCTTAAGTTTAGACAGTATTGAGGCCAGTGCTGCCACTCATCTATCTCTTTCTGCCACTCATCGCAGTGACTTCCGCTAGTGTGATGTCACGTGCATACCCTCTATTGTTGTATATCATTATTTGCTACAGTTTTTTTTTTAAGTTTCCATTTTATATGTTCAAGTTATTCAATGTGTTTTTAGTGAAAAACAGTAAAGAATCAAACTTTGTTCCCTTTTGGATTTCATGTTTTTTGTGTGATTTGAGGTTTAGTGTGGTAATACAATTTGTCACATAACAAAAAAAAAAAAAAGAAACATAACTGGAAAGTCATGTATGAGGTTGTGCTTAAAATGATACCAAACAAGACAAGGTAAAAAGTTTTAATGAGAAATATAGAGGCAAAATCAAAAGTATTCAAAAACAGCCAAAATTCATTCAGACTCACAAGGGTTTAACTGATATTTACTCCTTGGCTTCTGATCCAACATGAGACTCTACTCTTGTTTTAGTGTATTTACTGGTTTTATTCTTTTATACTGTTTGTTTCATAGTTCTGTTTTTATGGGTGATGTATTGCACTTTATTTCAGCAGTGGTTGTTCTTAAAGTGCTTTATAAATAAAGCTGAGTTGAGATGTTCCGTGGACACATTAAAAACTCAATTTGTTCATCTAAATCAAACCTGAATATTCCAGATACCACGTGGACTGTGGTCCAGATGGAGTCCAGTCAGACATAAAGAACTGACCCGACCACGTTTCTGGTTGATTTTCTGCTCATGTCCACATCCTGGTGGACGGCTCCGTCTGCTGTCTGTAAACTCCTGTCATGGATCATCTCAGATCAAAGCCTGGTCTGTGGTAGCTCCTGCCACTCTCCATCTATTCTGATGGCTCCACCTCCCAGTCCGTTGGTCACATGATGTTTTAACACCTCCAGCTGCAGCATCATCTTTCTCAACTTCCCCTCTTGTGTTATGAAAAAGTTTTGAAGAAATAAGGCCCGAGGTGGTGGTGGTAGAGGGAGGAGATAGTGACAGGCCCTCTGGTGGTGTTGCTGGTGATGAGGATGATGATGATGATCTTTGTGGAGGTTAAGGACGACTCATTCTCTCTTCTAGATGAGTCTGATCCTTTTTTTTTTTCTTTTACCAACTTTTGTATTTGTTTTGGGGTTTGTTTTGAGTGACCACATGGTGGCAGCGTTCAGATGATTTACAGAGTTCCTACTGTTTGGAAATGTTCAGTGGCTTTCATTAACAATCACCCTTTTTGGTTTGTTTTGAGTTTGAGGTTTTAGATGAATTGACAAGTTTAATTGACCTAAACATCCACCATCAAACCATCTACTGATGGAAACTGTTTATTACCTGTTGATCCACTAATCCTATCAATATATGTAGCTAATTGGTGTAACATACAGTTTGTCATCTTTTCATGGTCATCAGATATGACCCATTTGGACATTCAGAGGCTCCGTAGTGAACGTGGAAACACCGTCATCTTCTACAGCATTGTTTTATATTTTTATTAATTTCATTTATCATTGAATATGTATAATAATATATATGATGTCTTCATCCACTGTCATGTATCAAACTACATGGGTTTTATTATGTTTCTTCCATTTCTTACAATTTAGTTGTTTTTCCACATGTGCAGATGTAAAATAATTAAATAAATCAGATTAACAGGTATACATGTTTAAAAACATCGCAGTATTGGTTTACGCTGGAGGAAAACCCAGAACTCAGGCTGGTTTTACATGACATTCTGTTGTGATTTCGTTCATGTTAATTGATCAGTAGTTTTCAGATGGATCTATACATACATTAGACATTAAATACACATTACAAGCGTAAACATGGTGTTCGTTGATTATTTTGATCTACTTTGGCCTAGTCTACATCTGCTATATCATAATAATGTGTTTCCATAAAGTTGATGTGAATCCCACAGTGTAATGTGAACTCACCCTTTCATTCACAGATATAGTAGAGCATGGTGGGACAGGGCAGGGCATGGTGGGGTGGGGCAGGGCTTGGTGGGGTGGGATAGGATTCCTCATGGTCTCATCGTCCTCAGAGCTGCAAAAAAAAAAAAAAAAAAAAAAACCCACTCTGGTCTAGTAACAGCCTTAGCTCCGCCCCCCTGAACATCTGGTTCCCAGCCATGAATCATGTCTAGGAAGCAGAGCCTTCACCCCCCCACAGACCCCCACCTCCTGCATCGTGGTCAAGATGGGATTGGGTTTTGTGGGAAGGGCAAAAACTCTGGTGTCAGTCACAGCCTCATGGAAAGTTATCTGGGTGACCAGGGGTAGGATATGTTTAGATGGTGGTTGGCGGGGGGGGGCAGACATATTTTGAGTCCAGGCGCTTTGCCAAAAACAACAAAAAAAAGACAAAGTGGAGGAGTTGGAGGAGGGATGAAGGCAGCATTTAAGAGATGTCAGAAATCAGACATTAAAACATTTAAATCTGATCCCACATTCTGTATTTTATATTATTTAATGAAGCATCATTTTACACAAACGAACAACACTTCAACTGAAGTAAAAGTGAAACATCTTTATCAGAGTATGTTTGTGAATTTAGTTAATGATTTTCTTTACTTTTTTTTTTTTAGATCATTTTGTTGTTTTTTTGTTCATTAATGTGTTCATTATTGATTATTGTTTTCTTCAGCTGTAGACTGATCACACCCCTTTGACCATATATGGTGAAATAGTGAGATCGTGTGGGTAAGATCGTCTGAAATCTGACATGATCTACTTGAGAAAACAGAATCTAACAAGTTACTGAGATGGGTTTAGTGGCCACTGAAGTGGACGGTGTGTGCGTGCGTGTGTGTGGAACCCTGGACATTTAATGAATCAGACCCTGAGTCGCTGTTGTTTTGGATGTTTTTCAGATGCATTAAAGTGTTGCAGATGTAGTGATCTGTCAGAGTTCATCCACTTATGATGAAAACGACAAAACCCTGCATTCGTTTCTTTAGACATGTTTCTAAAATGTTTATTTTGTTTGATTTCATTTATGTAACCTTTATGTTACCAGGTCGGTTAGTTGAGAACCAGTTCTCATTTACAGTGATGACCAGGCCAAGAATCAGCATAGTAGGCAGATAGAACAGAAAAAACCTAACATGACACAAGTTACAAAGTCACATAACAAGCCATAATAGTGCTAAAAGAGAATATTATTTACAGTGTTTACAGTGATATATTTTTTAAATGAGTAGTTATTAGCAGTAAGAATATAAAAACAGATAATACAGTTTTACATGTACCAGTGCTAAAAGAAACAGATATAGTACATGAGACATGTATTATAAACAAAATGGCTAAAAGCAAGTGCAATGAGTCCTGTAGTAATGGCTGTATAGTGTTTTTGAAGGAAGAGAGCGGAATGAAAGAGCTCAGCTCTAATTAAAAAGCGTCTCATTCATCAGTGTGTTTTCCTGGAAAAACAGACTGAGGCAGTTTTTTTCCTCCTGCAGAGAAAACCCAAAGCGAGGAAGTGTCTGTGAGGAGGAAAGCCAAGCTTCCACTGTGGTCGACCTACTTTCACCAGGAGCCAAACTCCTCCACGAAGGAAGGAAAACGGTGGAAAAGAGAAAAAAAACAGCCCCGGAGTCTGAGTTCAGACCCATTAAAGGGGATTTAATCTGGGATAAATATGGATGGTTTTGGTTTGTGTTTGTGCATATTTTACTTCTGTGAGATTCATTTGATCTCACTTTTTTTTCCCAGTGAAACACATCGAAGGGCAATTTTTAGGAACGCAGATAAAATACAACCAATGAAAAGCTCTGGCGCTGTAACTTTAAGGTTTTCTATCTGGTGTTAAGTTAACATTAGCACTAAAATTAGGACTGACTTTCCAAACATTCACCATCCTCAGGCCACGCCAGATGCAAAAATAGCCCCCACCCCCCCAACCCACACAGAGGGGGCTGATGGGTAAACTGGAAGCTAAACTTAACCCAACAGCCAAACGAGGCTCTAAATAAAGCATCCGTATCCAGTCGACACCTGGCAGCGAAGCCGAGCGCTGGCTTTTTCTGGACAAATGGAGTTAATTTTAACACAAGTATCTGAATCGGACGCCGTGAAACACGAAACCTGCCTTGACCTCAATGTACGCTTTCACACACATTCAGAGATGCACCGGTGTAACCGATGGCAATGAATCAACCAGACTTTAACCCATGAAAACCTTTAATCTACTGAGTAAACTCCTGAAGACACACAAAGACTTAACTCAGTTGCTGTATAAAAACATAAAATAAGAACATCTGAAAACTGGGTTTGGAACAAAATCTAAAGTTTTTAAAAAAATATTTTTTACATATATTTTTTTTAACTTTTTTGTTTTTAATCTAATTTATTTCCACACTGATGTTTCGTCTTTTCTATGTTTTATTTCATGTATTTTACTCAGTCTCGAAGCTGGAAAAACACATTGCTGTAAAATATAAAGCTATTGATAATCCCTCTTTAATATTCTACATTAGATCCTATCACTGATTATCAGTGTTGTACAAGTTACTTCCAAACTGTAATACATTACAGATTACTTGTTACTGTTATTTAAAAGTAATTCCTTACCTTACAATATTACTGTCACAGAATTGTAATGCATTACATAACTCCTGTATGACTTTTGAGGGCAGGAATCCCAGCAGGAATGCTTGCTTTTATTTCAGCATTATACATGTTCAAACAGGGGGCGTGGTGCCGAGGACGCTGTAGATAAATCCGCAATCAATAAAGAATTCTAACTAGTCATAGAAACATTAGCTAACCATGTCATTGCTGATCACAGGGATCATGCTAACTAGCTTCTGTAAAGCAGAGTTAGGGTTAGTAATGAGCATACATCCATGTGGTCAGTGGACTGTCTTCTGCCATTTTCACCCACTGGCAGAACACCAACTGGAAATAGAACTTTACAGATGCATTTTTGATTCCTTAAGGTCTCACGGTCTTGTTATTTTTTTGTTTCGTTTTTTTCATTTGAGCAGTTACATTATGGGCAAAAAGTGTGTTGTAACGCCAGCACTATTGAACATGTACTGAGTAAAATATGACTGAAAATTGATTAGTCATGCCTTACACTATTGTGTTACAGCAAAAAGTAATCCATTAGTGTAATGCATTACTTTTGCTTTTCTAATGTGTTAAGTCTTTTTGTCTAATGTTGTGTTTGTTTTTTACATCTTTCCTTTTGTTGCTTCTTTTTGTACATCTCTTCTCATTAATGTCTGTTGGATACTTTCGCTATTTGTGTCCTGTTACATCTTCATCGTATTGTGTTTTTTTATCATGTGATATCTTTGTTTTTGGGGGGGGTTTATGGTCATTTTTGTCTCATCATGTCTGGTGCATCTTTATCATCTCGTATCTGATTTTGTTGTTTAAGTTGTTGTTTCCATGTCCCTAAAGTCCTCCAGAGATCACATTTCTTGCATTTTAATTAGAAAAGCAAGTGCGCTCATCACATCGTTGTCTTGTTTTCTCCTCCGTCGATGGACGACCCAGTAGAAAAAGCTTTGTTTTGGTCTTGGTCTGAAATCTGGAAAGCCAGTTTTAATGAGAATTTCCCTCATTGAGACATTAGACAGTAAAATCCCAGATAAGTGATGTGAAGTTTGTTCTGCTCTGGCTCTAGGTTTTTCATCATGTGAAGGTTTCCTCAGTAAACAGACGCTGTGTACTGGATTCACTCCGTCCTACTTTAACATCAGACAACAAACCGACTGTGTTTCCTCTTTTCTAAATAAATCATCAGCCTCATTCAGTTGATTTTAAAAGCCCTGAATGAATGAATGAATGAATGAATGCATGTCTAGAGTGGACATGAGGGCAGGATTCACCTTTGACCTTTGGTTCCTGTTTGTGAGTCGATGCATAAAAGGACAGGGGTTATTTTTAGAGACTGAGGTGATAGGGATGAAACAAAGTGAAGACTTTCAGGTCCAACGGTGTCTTCAACTGAACATTAACATGAAATAAAGGTTCAGTTCTACTCAGACTTAAGTAATAGTACAAGAACTGAGTCTTTACTGCAGTCAAAGTAAAATCCACTTCAGAACCAGGACTTTACAAGTTCTGAAACATCCTCAGAGCAGACTGACCTCAAGAAATGGCGTTGTATGTCACACCAGTTCTTATGGCATTTGGCGTGCTATATGTACGCGTTTGCAACCTTTTGCGTGTTATTCAACGCCATTTGATTGCGTGTTAGTTGATGTCAAGATCTCAGGTTCACATAACCGTAACCCCCAACCCTAACCGTAATCCTAACCGTAACCCTAACCCTCAGTGCGTGGTATTTGATGCATCCATTCAGGTTGGACAGGGGTATAATAATGGCATGAGCATACACATGGAAAGCTTATAATGCGTACAGATAACAGACCAATTAAAAGTGGCGTGTGTATTTACACGAGTCATGACATCACGTTGCTCTGAGAATAAATGTCTACAGTCAACCTTTCTAATAAACTGAACTTCACAACGTTTTAATCCATTTTAACTGAAAATAATGACCATGAATTTCACTCTGATGCGTCTCTTTATTTTCATCAGTTTCCTTGTTTTATCTTTTACTTCCCTTTAATCTTATTCAGTATTTTTGCATCAATCTCAACTCATATCATTCTTTTTTAATTTTCTCATTTTGCATTGTGGCAACCTTTTCATTTTGTCTTATTTGTGTTATTGCATCATTTTTACCTGAGTACAGATTTTATTTTCTATTAATCTTGTTTCATAGTTTTACATCTTTTACGTCTCATTTTGCACAATTGTGTGATTTTCATCTTATTTAATATATTTTTTGTATTCTTGTTTAATGTATTTGCATTGTTTCATTTTGTCATATTTTTAGTTTTTATTATCATCATATTGTCACTGATGTTTTGTCTTTTCTATGTTTAATCCATTTCACTCAGTCTTGATGCTAAAAACATGCGTCGATGCTAAAACCATTGCTAATCCCCCTTAATAATGTACATTAGATCCAGTCACTGTAGTTTTATTTATTTATTTATTCAGTTCCATCTAAACACATTTTTAATCATCTGGTTTCCTTCTCGTTGCTTAAGGTTTGGTTTAGTTTTAGTTCTTTAACCTCATTCCTGACTCACCTCATCTCTGTGTAAACGTCTGTGTGCATCATTGGCATAAACACAGCAGTGGCGAACTTATGTTTTCCTGTTTCTTGGAACACGTGGCCACTGCGCGTCGTCTAGATCGGGTGTTGTGGTGAGAGGCGGAGTCAGGTCTGGTATATTTAGACCTGATCTGAAGGGTCAGCGGCGGTTTAACCCTCACAGACCCATAACACACTACTGGCACGGGCTCGGGTTACACAGCACCAAGTTTAGCTCAGTTGGTGGCGGCCATACGTTAGGATTTATACTCAGAGGTGAACAGGATCTGGTTTCGCTGAAGGATGCCTCACTTGGCGCTATGTGACACTACAGCGAGTGAAAACAGATCCACGGAACCTGATCAGGAGGCGGGTCTGAGGCCAACATGTTGACGAAGCAGAGGGGGATGATGGGTAAAAGACGCCCAAGACCCCAAAGAGATGTGTCTTAAATGTCAAACATTACAAAACCTCAGAACACGTCACTGAAACTGCCTATGAGAAAATCTAATGTCAGTTTCTGTGTTTTCATAAAATTTTGCATTATATGTGTATCATGATGCCCATTTTATGTCATTTTCTCTTTTTTTAAGCTTGGATGTAAAAAAAAACAACTCTGAATACGCTCCTCCATAGAACATGCCTTTCTCCTTGACATGTATGTGGACTTTGAGTCATTTTAACATGTTACAACAAAACAACTTCACTTCTGATGCTGTTCTACAAAGACGCCGAAATCCAGCACCACCAAGGACCAGTGTGATTAATTTAAATTACCTAAAAACAATCCGAAAAATTGTTGGAGTCTGACCTGAAGCATCTCTGATGAAGTTCTCAGATGAACCTGGACGATACAACAGTAGTTTAGAGACTGATAAACACTAATTGGTCTCATCATCACACCTCAGAAATGAACTGTTTTTGGTCTGTCATTACCATTAACCCATAAAGACCCTGTGTTACTTTTGTGGTTGTTCCCAAATTAATTTTTCTCTTTATGTTACCGTTCTTATTTGATTTATCATTATGTATTATAATATTATCCTCTGTATTTTGTGATTTTTCAGTGAAAATCAGGTATTTTCCCATATTTAATTCCCTGATTACATAGATGTTCATAAAAGCTCAGATTAAAGTTGAGGGTTATTATGTCAGTAAATGTATAAATAACTGAAGATAAAACAAGTGTCTCCATCCACTGTTATTGATCAAACTCCATGGGTTTTACTGATGAATCAATGCTATAGAAGATGACGGTGTTTCCACGGTAACTACGGAGCCTCTGAACATCCAGATGGGTCATATCTGATGACCATGAAAAGATGACAAACTTCATTTTACACCAATTATTTACATGTATTGATAGGATTACTGGATCGATAGGTATTAAACAGGTACATCAGTAGATGTTTTGGTCAGTTTGGGTCTTTATGGGTTAAAAACCACAGATGAGCAGGTTAAACACATGTTGATGCCCAATAATCCAGTAAACATAAAATGTGAACCTTATGTAGAACCTCTGAAACATTTAAACCTTTAATTTTATTTTGAAATAAAACATGAAATCTCCTCTAACTCCAAATGAAAGTTGGTGGCTGTACAGATGACTTTGACAATCTTAGTCCATTAATTCTGCACATTCTCATTAAAAACTGGGAAAAAGTTTTGAAAATTGGAATTAACCCTTTATGACCATAGAACCAGTCGTCCAGATCATATCATTACATTTTACAACTGTAGTGACATCTTATGGAGCACTTGAATCTACTGTATATCAATACCACCCTTATATCCCAAATTGTAATAAAATGTGTTTAAAGTCCATACTAACTAAATGAATTGATAAAAACATGCAATAAACCACAATTTTTCCTCATATTTTTCTAAATAATCAAATGTCATAGCAGTATCCCTCAAAAGTGTAAATGTAAAAAATATGTCGAAAATTCTTTCAAATCACAGAAAACTTATTTTGAGTGTCTACATAACTTAATTTTTGAGATCCACTCACTTTTGTAAACCAAAAAAAAAAAAAAAATAGGGAAAGATATGTTTGTTCATAAGTATCTGTCACACTTAGGGATGTACATGCTGTCCTCTTGAAAAATGGACATTTTAGTTTAGTTTTTGTTGGTTTATAAAATGAGTGTATCTGGAAAATTAAAGGAGCTGTATGTAGGTTTGTGGCCAAAACTGGTACTGCAATCACATTCAAAATACTGTAGGGCATGGTATCCCCTCCTCCTCCCCCCAGACTAGGGGTTGCCAGATACAGCATGAGCGTCTACTACAAGGAGCTACCATGGTAAGCGATGAGTCCTACCCTGTAAGTGTTTATGCTTCATGCATGATAGTTTGCGAAGTAATTAAAGATTGAGACATGTAGTGGCATTAGTGGCATGGGCGGCTGCTGCAGAGTCCATGCCAGTGCCTCGATATGTGCCCACTGTCTCTTCTACAGGCTACTATACTATGTGTAAAGACTGAAAGAGGACTCATTTGACCGATGTAATGTCTCAATTACATTTCATATTGCCATGCAATGCTAATGGTGCCTCAGCATATGCATTCCTAATGTTAGCAATAACGAGTCACCATTTTTGTTTCTCAAACAATTTAATACTTGGTTAATTTGATGACCCACCTACATACGGGCTAATGTACTGTGAACAAACATGCATAACGTTATTGGACTGTAGAGAATATTTGAAATGTCCATGCTTACAAGAGATAGTGGCTTGTGATTGTCAGAGCAGTGCAAAGTCAAAGTGAAACTGAAGACGCTTTACTATTCCTCTAACTCTCTGGGCCTACTCCACTGCTGTGTGAGCCCTCCGGGAATGCTGGGCCCCGTGAATGTGTCATGTTTACTCCTGCCTTAAGAGCGCCCCAGTTTGAGAATCATAACGAGGCCTTTTAGGTTTAGTAACATCAGACATTTGTGATCAGAAATGTTCCTAGCTCCAGCTCAGTGGGAACTGGCAACCTGGATGCCGAAATGCTACTGACTTTGTGATTGGGAGCTAGGTGATGAGTGGAGCATGAGACCAAAACACAAAATGACAACATAAACATTACTTGTGGGCTGACACTTAGCTTTTCAAATGCGAATATTCTGGCTGGACTACTACTGTCAGTAGCTGGGTTTCCATTACCCTCAGAAATGCACAAAATGGAAATTGCACAATAGAAAACTAGTAATGGAAACCGAAATGTTACAAAAATGGTCAAAGATGGCAAAAAAGTTTTTATGCTCTCATGAGGCAGTTTTTGAGATGTTTCAATATAAACGTCTTGTGCAAAAGTGTAATGGAAACACATTTTGTGCATTTTCACTAGTCACAGGCATGACAAGTCCGTTCCCATGAGAGGTTCAATAACATAACAGTTCATTAAATGTTGCCCGGGTCATTCAGAAATTCTGGAACCACAACTCATTGGTAAATTCTGTACAATTCTCTCCCAGAAATCCATTATGTGTGGCTGCTGCCATAAATAAGGACTTTGCCTTGGGATGATCAGGTGCCCCTGCAGAGTGAAATTGTGAGGTACGCACGGACAGCACATCCCTCTCTCTGCGAGAATTACAACATATCACAAGACAGGTTGACGGTACTTATTAGAATCACTCATCAGAAACTAAACACTCTTCAATGAAAACACCTACAAGTAGCTTTGATGAAATTGTAGAAATATTGCTTTTATTTTGCAGAAAACTGTAATGGAAACCCAGGTAGTGATATCAGTATTTGAAATGAACATGATTCCTTAATGCCTGGTGACATATCAGGGCCATTTTATGATCACTTGGAATATAATTCTTACATACAGCTCCTTTAAGTAATGTAGAACATCAAAAGGGTGCATTTAAATTTTTTGTGGTTTATTGCAATTTATTACAAACATGTAATTTAAATTTGGAATATAAGGGTTGTATTGATGTATAGCAAATTAAAATGCTCCAAAAAATGTCCCTACAGCTGTAAAAATGTAAAGATATTCTCTGGAGGACTGGTTGAATGGTTATAAAGGGTTAATTTTTATTTTCAACCAGTTGTTAATGAGAATGTGCGCAATTAATTGATTAATAGAAGGATAGATTGTCAAAGTTGTCTGTATAGTTGACTAACTTTCATTTATTACTTCATAGAGGTGGAAAAATTATATTAAAGGTTCTGTTTCTGTCTGAGTTTTTACATGTGTCAAGTGTTTCAAAGGTTCTACATGTGGTTCACCTTTATTTTTTGCTGGATTATTGAATCATTGGAAAAATGTCACTACAGCTATAAAAATGCTTTGGAGGACTGGTTCTACAGGTATCATGTACCTTTAGGGGTAATGAAGTGTTTTTGAACCTACGTGAACCTCAAAGAACCATTTTCTGATTCTGCTCCTGTTTACTTGTGATACTATTTGTAATCCTTTCAGACCAAATTCGGCTACAACATAAATATTTCAAGTGAAAAGTGCTATTTTGAGGTGATGTCGAAGAAGCCAAGACCAAATGTTTTACTTCTGTTTCCAAACCTGAACCTAAAGTTAAATCCTTGACGACTCCTTTTTCCTCCGTGTTTTCTGTCCTCACCTCCATCTTCATCTCCTCATTTCTCCTCCTCCGTCTCCTCCTCCTCATCGTCATCATTCTGGTAGAGCAGATAAGAAACCTCCTCTGAATAACACCCCCTTTAATCTCCTCCGGCATCTCTCCATGTTTTCTACCACCCATCATGCATCACTGACAGCCGTCGCATCAGTCGATTGTTATTGGCGGCGGCAGACGTTATCTCGTGATGCGTGGACGTCAACGAACGCCACGGTGACGGAAACAGGATCCGCTGATGCTGGTTTGGACGAAATGCTCCTTCAATCTGGTTAAGTGTGAAGATGAGAGATAAGGTGTGAAGCACTCATCACCTCGGGAGGGGGTGAAGCCTCCAAAGCACCCCCACACACACATCACCGACACCACCGTCAGCGCTGCCTCTTTCCAAACTTTGTGGCCTACTTTCACAGCGCTTTGAAAAAGTGTCTTTGGTTGGATGAAAGTTGGCATGGAGGCGGGAGGATGGGGAGGATGGCAAGGAAAGAGAAGCCTTGCCCCTTTATCTTCCTGCCCAGACCTCCATCATGTCTGACTCTCCCTCCCTGTTTCTATATCCTCCTCTCTCTCTCATTCCCGTTCTGAAATTACTCATTGCCTCAAATTCTCGCTGCCAGAATTTCTTTTAAAAATCTGTTTCATGTGACAAACCGTTCTGGAAATGTGATGAAGTCTGCGTCTTTGATCACATTTCAGAACTTGAAGTATTAAATTTTCAGATGTGGAAGGAGACAAGAGGCCGTTTTAAGGATGATTTCAGTGTTTTTCTACCATCAGTTGATCATTCCAACAGTGACTGCAGAAGAAGAGAAAGAGGAGCTTCAGTCATCACGGTTTCATAAACGTCCTCATATCACCCACAGTTACAGAGATACACATCCAACCCACAAAAAAAACTACATGAAACACTTCACTTCAAATCAACAGGAGTGGTTTCTTGGATCATCTCACACAGGTAACGTTGCAGGCAAAAGGTTTGACGTGATTCATCCAGTCGGTTTGAACATGAAGACGGGTTGGATGGAATTGATGTGGACAACATAGATGGATGTAAACTCAGTCTATCACTGAAACATCAACATGGTCTTTAAATCCTCCTGTAGTATGATTATTTACATGACAACAGGAGAAATAAACAGAAGCAGCAGACCACACCCACTGCCCCATTGTAGCCAGTGCAGCCACCCCCTACTCAACACATGCAAAGCTACCACAAACAGGGTTGTACCCAATGCTTGAAGCATTAATAAGGGCTTGATTGCATTTACATCTTTATTGGCCAGGAGGCTTATATTGTTAAAGTGGAAATCCTCATCTCCACCGACCTTCTCAAAATGAATCAAGGAAGTACTCTATTTTCTCAAACTGGAAAAAAATTCGATTGACTTTAGCTGGAGCCTCAAACACATCTGAAAAGACTTGGACTCCTTTTCTAATCTATGTGAATACTACAATCTGTCATGTTTCTCTTGACTGAGTATTTATTATCACTATTGTTCATTTATTTATTTTTTTTGTAACATTTAAAGTGGGAATTTTGTATTTTTATTTTGTATTTATTTACTGTTTATTTATTTGTTTGTTTTTGTCTTTTCTGTAATCTGGAGGGGATGTGTGCCAGGGAAAGGGGGTTTGTTCTGCATGCTGTTTGTCTGTTTGACTTTGGTATCATATAACGGAACTATGCCCCTTTGTTTTATAAGTAAAAAAACAAAAAAACAATAAACAGAATGTTAAAAAAGAAAAAAAAAAGTATCAGTATGATGAATGGGGAAGACTGGAGCAGGGCTGCAGAGGATGAAGAGCAAGGGCTGGAACAGATATTCACTCTGCAGGATGAAAAGAAAAGGCTTCAAGAACAGCTGACACAACTGTAAGTAGTGACAAAGCACACTAGCGACCCCCCCCCCTCAAGTAGTGATTATATGACAGGTACCATGATGATGATGGAGAAAAACTGGAAGAGTTTTGCCATTGCTGTTGCACCACTTCAACATCCTGCTCACCTCAAAGTCTCCAGCAGAAGTCTAGTATCTTTGCAGCGTGTACTTTCACCTGAAAACATGACAAAATTATCGATGACACCTGGCCAGCTAACACCTCCTCATCCAAGAACAAAACCAACATCTGCGGGAGAAAACAACTCCAAGATGGAGAGAGACAGCCAACTCACCAAACGACTGGATCTCATACAGTCCGGGTTGAATCGGTACCAAAGCCTAAGTGGTACTTGTACCCCCGCTGACCCTGGCTTCTCACTAACCAGCCCAGACCCCACACCTGATCAGTCACATGCACCAACATCTCTTGGACTGCATTACACACATCACATACAATGATTACTATGGTATGTTTACTGGTTGAGATTGCACTGATCCCATAATGTATTCTTTGTGTGTTTCATTTCAGCATATTATCATTCACTTGTTGTGTTTATGTCACCACGTTCACATTTGATATTTTGTTTACCATTAATTAAGTCATTATTCATTGTATTTGAAGTTGTGGAACCCAGTGACAAGGCTTGATCTGGCCTTCTCTGAAAATGTGATAGAATACTTCTTTTGTTTTCAAGTACAGAATATTAGTGAATGTACATCCCAGTGTGACTGTGGATCCCACTTATTAATATGGTTTGATAGCTTTCCAGGTGATTCTTTCACTGATTATGTTTTTTTTGCTCAGGAATACTGTAAAATAAACTTAGTTTATCAATTGTGGAGAATCTAATCTTTCTACCAAGGCATAACATGAATATTTTGACAAAAGATTTATTGTAGAAACTTTAATATATTTAATACAAAATGGCAGAATAAAGGGGTTAATTTGACAAATATGCAACTAGTGACAAAATGCAAATGATCAATAATCCATTGCTATTGACCGCCAATTTATTCTGAAATTGAGTCACATGGGGTGAAGGGGGTGGGGCTTCAGCTCATTTTAGTGTCGCATGGTGTCTGGACATCACATTCTATCAATGAAGCCAGATTTCCAGGACAGGTCTATAGGTGGATTTGGATCCAATGTGGAACTGGACTAGACCACCTCAGCTGAGACCAGGATGTGACCAAAACCAGAGCAAATGAAGACCCAGACCAACACTGGACCAGGTTAAGACTGAAACCAGACTGGATCTAAGTGGATTTTTCAGGTTACTCCATACTGAAAAAAGTTTGAGGGGTGAAACAATTCCTGTTGCTGTTTATGGGATGGAATTACACCAGAGAGAGAAATTTGAAGGATATTTTTTACAGTAATTATGTTAAAGGAGTGATATTTTGCTTTTTTTAAATGGAATTATGCATTTTCAAACATTTCACTGTGGTCTAAATAAAATAACTTCTATGCTTGGGTCTGAATTCTTCATTAATTCAACTCCACAGGTCCATCTTTAACCCTATCTGTGAGTAAAGAAACCAGAAAGGTCGTTTTGAGCGCTGGCCCTTTAAATGCACATGAGCCACTTCAGGCCCCACCCCCTCCAGGTTTTTGAGTGTGCTGCTCTGTCCCATTCAACCACTTGAGTTTGCTAATACAACCAATAACTGAACATTTTAGGTAAATGGCTCAAAGTTTGGACATGTTTTCAGTATGAACTACAACCGCTGCTGCTGATAAACAATTATGTCGTACTCCGAGAAATGTTTGTCCGAAGTCTTGACCTTATATGTGCAAATATCATGACGTAACTAGTAATAAAACGTAAAAAATTAAGCAGGAATTAAAACAGGTTGTAGAAATCCACTCGATTTTTGCCAAAATGAACATAAAGATAGCTTTGCAGCACCTGGAGGGTTTTAATTCAAACTTCATGAACTATTAGGGTCCAAATACACAAATAAATGAACCAAAGACTAATAAAAGTGGGTTTAGCAAAATAGGAGCCCTTCAAATGGGACTCAATTTAATTCAAACAATTTAGATTTTATTTTCTGAAAATAGGGAAAAATGCCTAAATCACATATCTAGATTACTCCTCTGGAGATCTTTTCTGTTCAACAAAACCTCAAAACACAACCTATTTGCTTCTTCTAATGGATGAACTATGAATGTGTGTCTCCAGTTGAATATGACAGATAGTTTCAATAAAGACAAAGGATTTTAATCAGGTTTTATCGTCATTTAGAAAATAATTATCAGAAAACAATCGACCAAAATCATTAATCAATCATAACACTGAGATTAAATTTTTTGACCATTTCACACCCCAATAAAAAAGAGACGTTGCAACAGTGTCAATTTACATTCACACTAATACTCTAATCAGTATCTGATTTTTGAAGTTATCAGATTATTAGTGAGCAAATAAACAGTATAATCTATTTTATCAGATAACAGCAGTGTTCTGTTTACAGATAGCAGTGGTAATCTGATTATGAGAAATCAGAATAACACACTTGGATTTCCCTCAATACGCCACTGTCTTCATGCATGTATACCTGTTAATCTGATTTATTTCAGTGTTTTACAACTGCACATGTGGAAAAACTTGGAAAACGGATGTAATATAGTCAAACGTGAGTTGAAGACAATAACAGAAACTTTGATTCTACCGTCACTATGTACTTACAAACTCTGAAAGAAATCCAATAATGGACTGAAACATCTAAACCTGGGTTTATCAATTAGTGTATTTCTGAAGTGCATGTATACACATCAGATCTGATTATTACAATTATCTGATTACCAAGAGTTATTGGATTTTTATGGTCACGTAAAAGGGTTCAGTGACGCTGCATCTGAACTACCCTTCAGATAATTCATATCTCCATCAACCAGAGCCAGGTTTAAGGACCCTCATCAGAGTCTGGTTTCATACAGTTTGGGATTCAACCCCTGTGGTGGTGATGGTATCATGTGCAGTGATTCATATTTTTTGACAGTATGAACATGTTTTTTCATTCAGTATGTGTTTGTATTGCGGTGTCATGACCATGTGGTGTTCTCCTCTTGTCCTTCGTCCAAACTGCTGTCCATACATGCGTCTCCATCTGAGCGTGCGTCCATTTGCCGCCTGCCTTTCCAGTAGATTTAACATCATGTAAATGTGTCGTCTTTATGCATGCAAGTGTGTTAGTGCTAGAAAAGGTCAGTTAAAGCCCATTAGGCTGCAGCATCAGCAGACGCGCAAATCTTTCACCTCATTAGCTCCTTGTTGTCAGACGTGATGAGAACACACTGCCTGTTCATGTTTCACAACTGCACGCCAATGCCCGAACATGCTGACGTGGCGCCGAGATTCAATCAACCAATTAATCAATCCATCAATGAGCTGTTGGAGGCGCTGACAGGTTAAAGAGCAGATCGGCTGTAAAATCAACGCACTTTCATCGACTTCATGTCTGAAACTGTTGTGTGGTTTTATTTAAAGCTGCAGCAGCAGCAACGTCTGAGCCCTGATGCAAAACAGCAGCTGGAAACTCAAATAAAGAACCGTCAGGGTTTAAGGTTCAACATCACAAACCACAAGAACTTTAACTTACACTGGAATCTGAAAAACTGGTGTGTTTCCACTTAAATTACCTGGTAAAAAATTTTCCCTCAACCCCAATCTTTCCCTTTTAAAAGCTCCTGGTAGGGGGGGCAGGACTTTTCAGATTCCTGGAATTCTTGGGGGCAGGGTTGTGTGCTGGAGAGCACTGATTGGTGGAACACACTGGTAGTGTTCCACACTTCCATTCACCCTCCATGTTTAATCCAGTTGCTGTGGCTACCTGATCTGCGCACCTGCCCGATTTGCTTTGTGCATGCGTAACACGGTAGGCCATCATGGCCACAAAACTATGGCCACTCTGTTGAGACAGAACCAATTTGTGGACCTTACTGCGTCTTTTAAAAAGAACACAAAAACTTTATTAACAACATTTAAATGTATGAATACGAACACAGATCTCTCATCTGCAAATTGGGTAGCCACAGTCCAACCGCCACACACTTATTCAGTCAAAATGAAGGATTTCATCTCTTACAAGAAACCAAAATACTACATTTGTAACAGTGTATTCCGACCAAGTGTCACTTCAAGGGAGTGACATGATTTGAAGTGTGATTCGCAAAACTTCATTGTCAAAGGTAGGTAACATTAAGCTGTGCTACGTAATCCACTCGTTTTAGAATTAATTTTAAAATGTTTTTATTTGCTTTTAAATGTCTACATGGTCTGGCCCCAGCATACCTCTCTGAGCTCCTGTACCCCTACACACCCAGC
>JAPQRP010000001.1:33663601-33685366 GCA_037367295.1 Apogon hyalosoma
GAAAAAGAGGCAAGTCCATCCGGTCCATTTCAGGTGGAACTCATGATACATAAAGAATAAACCAGTGTTCAGCTCACAGCGACAACACAAATACATTTAGTGTCAGACTGTTGACCAGTTAGTATTAGTTTAACTGGACTTTGGACTAAACAGCTGATGTGATTGTTTACAGCATGGAACCAACTAAACAGTGAATATTTCTGTGATATACATACCATTGGTTTGTTCGGTGGTCGGATCCACTGTGACTATTGTGGTCCTTTTAGTTTCTTATAATTCTGTATAAGTTTACTTGAATTTTACTCAAAACTTGCTCGTTTCGTGTTGGCAATTCAAAGTCTGTCTGAATTTCCGCAGAAACGCTCAGAAGAGCCTGGACCTCATCGTCTGTCCACTTGTCGTAGCTTCTCTTTTGGTCCATTTTTCGAATTATCAAAATACAAAACTTGTGGAAATAAAATAAAGAACGAATGAAATTGTGGCAGATGAATGGAATGCAGAAATGCTGTAAGTGTAGCATTCTCCAGCACACAGCCCCGCCCCTAAGAATTCCTGGTAATCTGAAAAGTACCACCTCTCTACCAGGAACTTCTTTGGGGGAAGTTTGGGGCCGAGGGAAAGTTATTTACCCGGGTAATTTTGGTGCGAACGCACCGGGGCTTTTCAAAGTTTAGGGTAATGCTCAAAGTTCCTGCGGTGGAAAAGGGTCTAATGAGAATAAAAAAGAACCAGAGTTGTAATTCTAGCAAGATATTCTAAGTTTCACTGACCCAATTTACATGACCACAAAAATCCAAAAACTGTTAGCAATCAGATAATTGTAATAATCAGATCTGATGCATTTCCATGCACTTCAGAAATACGATAATCCAATGTGATATCATGACTTGCGTAAATATACACACCACTTTTAATTGGCATGTTCTCTGTAAGCATTCTAAGCTTTCCACGTGTATGTTCACGCCATTATTAGCCCCCTGTCCAACCTGAATCGATGCACCAAATACCACGCACTGAGGGTTAGGGTTATGTGAACTGGAGATGTTGCTGTAAATTCACACACAATCATTGAATAAGCATTGAATAACATGCAAAAGGTCAAAAATGTGCAGATATAGCACGCCAAATGCCAAAAGACCTGGCGTGACGTGGTGCTATTTCTTGAGATCAGTCTCGATAATCGATAAACCTTGGTTTAGACATTTCAGTCCATTATTAGATTTGTTTCAGAGTTTCCTGTTATTATCGTCAGCTCACGTTTGACTGTCACTTCTGTTTTCTATTATTTAATTGTTTTTCCACATGTACAGATGTTAAAGAATGATACAAATCAGATTGACAGGTATACATGTATGAAGACATCAGAATATTGGGGAGAAATCCTGGTGTGTTAATCTGATTTCTCATAATCAGATTATTGCTGTTATCTGATAAAACAGATCGGATTATACTGTTCATATGATCACTAATAATCTGAAAATGTCACAAATCAGATAATGATCAGAGTATTAGTGTGAATAAACATGAGTTCAATGCCAGCAAATCAGGATGTTATTCTGAGATGTGTTATGCATTTTGATTTGATCTTTTTTGTCTATTTTTATATTGTGAGAGGATGTGAATGATTCAGTTTCCAAAGAAATGATCTTTCTAAATGATTTTAACAGTGTCCATCTTCAAAGAAAATGAGAATGATAATGTAGAAGCAACTGAAAATGGACTTTATTGCTTGTCCAGTTCTTGAACAGCTGTTTTTTGTTTTTTTTTTTTCCCCCTGCAGCTTCCTGACCTGAAGGACGCTGAAGCTGTCCAGAAGTTCTTCCTGGAGGAGATCCAGCTGGGAGAGGAGCTACTGGCTCAGGGTAAGTCCACACATCCAGACCTCCTTCACCATCAGGGTTAATTTAACAACTTGTAGTTTTCATTATAGTTTTATCTTTTATCCATTAACTAATGCCCCCTTCGATAGAAGACTTAACAGACTAAAATTTGAGCCCTGCCTCATCTAAAGACCATGTGTCAGAAGAGTTTTTAGTCCCAGATCAGAAGACTAGAGAAAACTGGAACCAGATTTCTTTTTTGACTGAGTTTAATCTTGATCTCTACATAACAGTAAGAGATCAACAGATTTAAAGATTTAGTGAATAAAGTCCAGAGTCGCATCATGTTCATTTGAGAGAAGAAAAGTCCAACGTACTGGAGATGTGGTGAGGTTTCTGGATGACCAACAGTCCTGCCTGTAGGGGCCACTACAACCACTGGAATTACTGAACCTCGGAAGAAGATCAAAACAGTGCAGATGATAATGATCAGAGTTGAAGCTAACATCACTTCTGTAGAGAAACATTGAACTACAAACTATTCAGGATCAAACATCTGGATTAGGGTTTTCATTCAGGACATTGGTGCTTCCTGTTTGGTTCTGGAGGGAGGTGGAGACGTTCACAAACTGATGATAATATTGAAGAAGTTTGATTTTTGTCTGAACATAAAGAAAAAAGAGTTTTATGAACCAGATCACAGCTAAGTAGAAAAAAAAGACTGAAAAACACAATTTTATTGTGAAAATTTTTATGACTTATGAATCAGTTGAAGAGTCATCAGATTCATGTCTTAAACTAAAACGAGTAACACTGGATGATTCCTGTAACAGTGGATTCATATGGTTTCAGTTTCTGAACTTAACATTAAGACAAGATCCTCAGAAAAGAACAGATTTTCAGATAATTGTGTTTTTATCATTCCAAAACCATGTTGATGGAATGCATCAACATCTGTTAATCACCTCCATTTTTGTGCCATTAAGCTGCAGCAGGTATGTGAAGGGGGGCATGTGCTCAGGTACATCTGTGATGCTGAAGCCTGAACACATCACAGCCCCTGAATAAGAGCAGTGGCAGCTGCTGGGGCAGAAGGTGTAACCGGTATGAGGTGGTAACATGAGGAGGACCAGCACCGTCCACAACATACCTGTATAATACGTGAGAGGGAAATATCAACAGCCGACCACACCTAGAACTGTACGATACCTCTGAACCTGCATTAAGAACACGTCACTTAAAGGTGCTCTGTGTCAGATTGATATTCCAGACTCCCACCAGCAGGGGTCAGTCTGGTACCAGCACCACCAACAAATCATCCAGAATTATCCACAGACTGTATCACACACTGAATAAAGTATAAAGCTCGTTGTTTCCACACATCTGTATTATGGTATCATCATGATTTATTCATCAAACTAAAACTCATAGACACTGATTTTAACAGTAGCTCAAAATAACACTGTTTTATAATCGTCATGTGCTGCATCAGCTGATAGTTTACATTATAGCTCTGTTAGCTTTGCTCTGTTTTTAGGCAGAAAACAGCCACAGTAAAACCACAAATCACCTCTGTTTTCTGTACAGTTTGTGTTGTCAGTAGCTGCACTAAAGATCTGTTTAGAATCCAACAAACCAGGAAATTGGAAATAAACTAACTTCATATCTTCTGTCCAGTACAGTAGCATCTTTGGCAGAACTTCACTTATCTTTATTCTAAACACTATGAGGATCATTTTAGATAATTTAAATATGTTAAGAGAAATATTACATATAAACTGTAAGATAAGGATAGAACTTAAGCCCCTCCCTCAAACACTTTATGTCCAACATTAGTAACTGTTATCATTGGAGGTTTCAGAACCAGTGAAGCGTCTGTGTCAGTATATTTCTGTTTATCCAACAATTAACATCAACTAGAAATATCTCACACTCTTATCACCATTTCATCATTTGATAGACTGTAGATAAAAGTGCCTGGCTTTAGTTTTTAGTTGAGATTTAATTCTGTTAAACATCAACCTAAGAAAATCTGAGATTTGAGTTAAATATCCACTGACCTCTCATATTAGAATCCATCATCCTTTTAATGTCAGACAGTGACAGGTCCAGTATTTCCATAAAAAAAACAGGAGAGAAAGAAAAAACAGTTAGATTTGGTCATGAGTCTTGTATTTTTTTTGGACAGCGAGAGGTTTAGTCCTTCAGTCAGATTAATGAATGGCTGTTGTCAGATATCAGAACCACACTGAGTTCCATAATAAAATATTAATTCTGCACTATCTGCAGGTTATAGACTGTTTTTATTTTAATCTGTCATTTTCTGGTATGCAGACTTGTGCATTCATACTGACTGGTCAAGATCTGTGACTTTTGCATGAAAAGTTTGCTTTATTATTTAAATGTAAATCCCCAAAACCACTGAATATGTCTCATCTATATTATTAAAGCCAAGTGGCTTCTGTGTGTGTGTGTGTGTGTGTGTGTGTGTGTGTGTGTCCATGGATTCACACAAAATCCAGAAAGAGCTGATTGCTGCAGTTTGTCATACTTATGTATTTTTGGCCAAGGAACAGACTAGTGAAAACAGTAAGTTGATAGGATCAATATTTTGGGAGATATTAGTAATTTTGGAATACAGTAGCCTTACAATCACATTGCTATGGCCAGAACGCTTTGGCAGAGACTGCTGGACAAATGCAGTAAAGCATGCATGAATATACAACAGCATAAAAACTACCACATGTAGAACCCATGGATCCCACCGGGTCAACGCACTAGTTATATATTTACGCTGTTTTTAATAAAATACCAGGGCTGCAGTCAATGTTCAGAGGAGTCAGATTTGATCCTTTTGAATTTAGTTTTAGAACTTTAACAATCCATTGGTATGAGCCTCGGAGATGATTTGGACCACAGAATCATGGGACTATCTTACCGTGGATGATAGCGATGGTTCTACTGGGATTGAACTGACACCGACCAGTTTGAAAAGCCTCCTGGTTCTAATGTGTGAAAGTCATCTTTCCTTCTCAGAGTCGACGAGCTAAAGGATCTCAGGTCAGCGTTTCAGACCAGACCCACCCCCTTTGTAGATAAACACTGGTTACTGGTTCAATTGTATGGACGTCAGTGATGGGATGATCCGTCAGAGCATGTTAAACATTTACTGAGGTTGAGCTTCAGTAAATGTTCATACTTTGTTTTTTTCCCCCCTCTTTTCTATTAATGAAGAATAAGCACATTTTGTCAGGAAACTGCTAAACTAAGACTCACATAGACACTTTATAGTGAAGTTATTGTATATTATGTTTGGTTAATGTTCCATCTGGTACAGAAGACTTTGTTCTTTAATTTCCATCCATGACTGAACACAGAACAGACATTTGTTGAATATTACACACAGTCATTTCTGATCTAAAATACTGAATGTGTTATTTGTTCCTCTGATCTCATTCCAAACTGTAGTAATCAGTACTGGAGCTCAACTCATGGAGAGTTTTGGTCTTTATGTCCTGTTAAGTCCTTACCGTGTCGTGTAAAAATCCAGGGAAAGACGATGTTCCTGATTAAATAAACCTCCACCAGCTTGCCCACACGTGGAGTCCAGAGTTCCGGGATCAACTAATATGACTGAACAAAGCAGAAAAACAGCAGAAAACATCACTTTGTCAAAAAGTCACAGACAAAGGAATCACAATCAAAACACAATATAATTGGGTTCCAACGATCACAAAGATGTCCTGGGAAAATCCTGGGTTTGATTCAGTCTGAGATTCAGAAAAATCCACTAAAAAGAAATACGTGGAAGAGTCTTTAACTTTGTGATTTTGTGTCTGTATTCTCAGGAGACTATGAGAAGGGCGTGGACCACCTGACCAACGCCATCGCCGTGTGTGGTCAACCTCAGCAGCTGCTTCAGGTTCTACAGCAGACGCTGCCGCCGCCTGTCTTCCAGATGCTGCTCACAAAACTGCCCAGCATCAGCCAGGTATCACCAGCACCCAGAGGAACCTCACTATTCCAGCAGAACCAGACAGTCAGACCTAACAAAGATGACAACATTTAGTGTCAAAATGAATCCACATTTGTGTAATAATGAAGTCATGAATCAGTCAGGTCTTATTCCTTCAACAACAAAAACAAATGACATGATGTTAAACAACAACTAAACTGAAACTAATGTAGATGAAGTTGGGACATTGTGTAAAACATAAATAAAAACAGAATATATCAGCCCCTTTTTCACCAACATTCCCAGGAACCTTTATTAACAGGAATTCATTTCCCTGGTAAATGAATTCCTGTTAATCTCTGGTTTGTTTCCACCTCAAAATTCAGGTAAATTTATTCAGCTCAGACTCGGTTGTTTCCAGTTGTCGACTTAAAGTCCTGTTGAATTTCTTTTGATTGTACTCTGGTGTTCATTTGCAGCGGATCGTGAGCGCACAGAGTCTGAGTGAAGACGATATAGAATAAGAAGACGATGAAGAAGCTCCTCCTCTTCCTGTGGACCTCCTGTGACTCCTCCCACCCCACGTCCTAAAGGGAATCTGTTTTTTATTCCTCCGTGACAGTAGTTGTGATTTTTAATTCCTACCCGTTTTTGGGGTATTAGTCCGGCAGCCCGTCCGGACCGGGTCTACTGACAACCCACATCCTGCAGCAGGTTCACGTCGACCCGGTTCTGTTCTATTTATTGTTCTGTTTTGTCTTTTCTTTAACGTTCTGATGGAAACACTTTTTAAAAGTGATGATGTTTGGTTCAGTTGAAGAGGACAAACCTCTTTAGACAAAATAAAAACATGAACAAACCACAAACTGGTCTTCAGTGTTTTTAAGATGATTTCCACTTGATCCTGTCAGTGGGTGGATTTAAAGGTTCAGGCTGTTACATTAGTGACATCTATTGGTGACATTGGAGATTGGTTCTTCAGATCCACTAGTCTGGTGTAAAATCTTACTCCATCTTTATCTGTTGTTTTTCAGGGCTGAAATGATCATTTTTCTTATTTTCTTCACATACAGGAAATATGTCAACAGCCATAAAACACACACAAAAAAACTGAACTAAATGTGTTGTAAAGGTTAAAGTCACTATTGTGACCTCTGACCCCATGACCAGAAGCTGCACGAACAATTAGAAATATCTGTGTTGAAACCTTAGTATTTTGGTCATTTTTGTGCAGTTCGTTTATTTTGTTCATTTTGCTCAAATAACTGGATGGAGACTCTTGTGTTAATTATATATTTTGTGGAAAAAGTCTTTAATTTTCTCTTTATATAACCTTTGAGGTTACGCTTTAATGAACATACATGATCAGTAACTTAAATAAGGAAAATACATGTTTTACACCAAAAAAAGTTTGAAACTGCAGATATAAAGTGAATGTTGATAAATGTAGAGAAGTCGCCATGAACGTTCTAGGTCTTTTGTTACAATACAATGATGCTAGAGGCTGATACACAGTTGGGAATTTACATCTGCAGTAAAATGATGGTTATGATTAACCTTTGGATTTATCACTGCTGTTGGCTTGATTTTTATTGACACAAGTAGAGGAGTTAGTGAAACTCGGTACAAATACAACAGCAGAACTTTTATTCAGGTCAACAAGTAGATTATTAATCACTATGGTGTCTTTAGTTATCGATTATTAGACAAGAACAAAAGAAAAAACGATGTGGTGAAGGTCCAACGGTTCCAAATGTCCATCAAAGACACAGAGTTCTGTCTTTATTCCATCACTGACGTCTTCATTTATCCACTGGATCCAGATTTAACTACCGGCATCGAGTCCAACAGAAGGTCAACAGGTTCTGTGGGTGGAAACCTGGTGTCAGATATGAACAGCCTTCTTCGGCTTTACTTTCTTCTGCGGTTTCTTTTTAGGCTTTTTCTGTGGATCCGCCATCTCTCCTTTAAAAGAGGAGGAGCTTCTGTTTCCTGTGAATTTCTTTGGAGACTTGAAGCCTCCCCGGCCGACGTGCTTTGTCAGACCGTGGCCCGTCCTCCCCGTTCTCTCCTTATCTCCTGGTTTGTTCTTCTGCTTCTCCTTCTTCACCGACCTCTTCACTCGTATTGACCGACCCTCCAGCTTCGAACCATCCAACTTCAATGCCAACTGCACCGAGTCGGCACTCTGCAACAAATGGACAAAAACACCACAAACAGGATCAAAAAGACGTTGCTCTGAGGCTGCCACTGAGTGTCTGGGATTCATCTGTCAATGTCAGGATCAACGTACCTCAAACAGGACATATCCGAATCCCTTCCCCATTCCAGAGTTCTGGTCCCGCACCAGTCGCACAGCTTCCACGACGCCGCAGTCCTCAAAATGGCGCCGAAACACCAATTCACTGACCTCTGAAACAACAAAGCAGAGCTGATGAGTTTTACAACCAACCTGAGGAGTCGACAGACATCCTGAAGGAGACTCACCAAATGGCAGGTTCCCCACAAACACTGAGCGCTTGTGGTCATGCTGCAAAAAAAAAAAAAAAAAAAAAATCAGAATCATGAGCAGATGTTCATTTGGACCAAATGGCTTTGACATGATACAAACCGTGGAGGCGTCCGTGACTCTGTCCACGCGGATGTAGAAGTCTTTCTCGATCTCTGTCCCGTTCCTGTTGGTAGAAACAAGAACAACCATCAACGCTCCAACAGGATCATTTCAAACCTGAAGTCGTATTTCCTGTGGGTGTCTGACCTCTCCAAGGCTTTGGCCACACCCTCCTCATCTCTGAACACCACATAGGCATTCATGCTCTGCTTCTTTGGATGAACTTTACGCCTGTGAGAAGAAACAGATACGCACAGGTTTATATGTAATCAAACAGTCGATGGTTGAACATGTTTGACACCAGTTCTTCAGGTTTCTACAGCTGAGGAACCAGTCAATCAGGAGGTTCTAGTTCCAACACCGACACCCAAACTGGAACAAGACTGTTCACGTTGTCTTCTAAAAACTTCAAGTGAGAAACCAGCGGAACTAAAAATGGACAGAGTCTGATGAACATAAAAAAATATACCCAGCTGTGGTTTTGTCATCAACAGTTTCAAGAAAAACCAGGAAGTAGCAAAGCAAAGAGTCGCCTTCTGTTGATGATACATCAAACTGGTGGAAATGAAGGCTGACGTTCTAGAATACAGAACCATTTCAAGAACTAGACGTAGTTTGGTGGAGCTAAAGGCTACATAGTCTAGAACCATAGAGGAACCCTGACGTCTCCCACTGGTTTCTGTTAGTTTGTGATTTGGTTGTCACCATGTTGCCCTTTTGGAGCCAGACGTCACCATATCTGTACAAACGGAGCAGAACTACAGGACCCGAGGGGTCAGAGGTAAGCTAATGCTAAATGCTAGATTAATGACTCATCATTTTACATGTTGTTAGTGGAACCTGTTAAACACAAGAGAAACAAAGTCAGACTGAGCAGGTGTCAAAGCTTCAGTTGGACCAGATCACTGATTCGAAGGATCCAGAGATTCAGGAACAGCATTTAGTGACTGTTAGTGGTATTACACTTTAACAAACTAAAGCACTGGATTCCTTTTGCAGTTGACATCCTTTAGCTAAGACCAAGAACTACTTCTGTCAGGGTCTGGGGTTGGACTTAAATGACCAATGAGCCCTTCTAACCCTTTGTGACGCAGACGACGCCAGCAACAGAATGATACAAGATTTACAGTGAATAAAACTGAAAACACCAGATCAAATTGAACTACAATTCAGTAAAATATATACCAAACTAAGTATAAGTCCTTTAACTGTTGGCAGTTTTAGATATTTCAATGTGGAATGTATAGTCAGACCACATAACCAAGACCAAATTCAAACTGAAACCAAGGCCAGGTGCACAACAGGAGCATCACAATGTTTTTTTCAGATTATTCCAGAAGGGCTGAGATGATTCCTATTGCAGTATAAGGATGTGGAAAGACCAATCAACAACTGGAAAAAAGTTTTACAGGTAAATGTTTGAAAGACTTGTGTCAAACACACTAGTGACATCCTTCAGCTGTGGTCTGTACACATCATGAAATAAAATCCACTTCATCAAAGGCTGAGACGAAACACTCAAAAAGTGGACATGAGACCAATCTCCAGGATTAACACAACTTAATATTACATCAAGGCCCTAAACCAGCATCAAACCAGAGGTTCAAACAGTGACTGATGGTGTCCGGTACTTCTGGTTCTGCTGTTGTTTCAGGTGTTTTATTCCACTGGTTTGTTTGTAACTTACGTTATCGCTGCTACTTTGCGGGACATGGATGGATCCTCTCTGACCTGCAGGATAGAGGATACACTTCAGATCCTCGTGGAGATGTAACAAAGCCGTCAGCACCAGATGACATAGAAACACTCAACACAATGGGTGGAAACATTAGAACAAGATCCATGTCCTGTCTGGATTTGTTTTGTTTTTTTTTTTACCACAGAGCGAAACCGGATGGACTCGATGGATCCTTTATCTCTGAAGAGGCTCTGAAGGGTCTGAGGAACAACAAATAAAAATCACCTTCATTTATCAGTCAAAAAATAATGGGGACACAAATAATTCTCAATCAAACTGATCTGAACTGAAACAACAAAACCAGACCGGTCTGAACCGGACCAGGGTTGGTACCTTCTTGGTGCTGCTGATGGGTAGATTTCCCACAAACACCGTCCTCTTCCTCTTCAGCTCCTCTTCCTCTCTCCTCGCCTTCAGCCTCTGTCTCTTTGCCACCCAGTATTCAGGGTTGCCCACCTCGCTGGCCTCAGACGCTGTCCTCTTCTTCTTCTTCTTTTTATTGTTCATCGTGGACGTCTCATCCTCGTCTGCGTTCTGTAAACTCACCTCCCTGTGACCAATCAGAGATGAGCATGAGTTTTGACTTTTATTTCTTCACTTTGGTTTTTATTTTTCAGTCAGAGAACAGAAGTAGAATCATCAGGAGTTTCCGTCCTCACCTCTTCTCCAGGTTCTGGTCGGCTGCTGATTTCTCTTTGGGCGGTTTCTTCTTCTTCGTTGTCGTCTGGCTAGGTTGTCCTTTGACCTCAGGTGTTTCCTTCTGCTGCTCCTTCACCTCAGCGCTCGTCTTCACAGGCTGGAATGAGGAAGAATGAAGAGGATGTCTACACTGAGCAGCTGTTTGTGACATCAGACTTTTTTCTTATCATCTATCCTTTAGTATTTCTTTCCTACGCTGTCCTTCTTCCCTTTCTTTATCTCCTTCCTTCCTTCTTACAAACAACTTTTTAAAAGCCTTATTTTAGGCAATTTTCCTTCCCATTTTGTTTTTTCTTCTCTCCTCAAATTTTGATTTAATTTCCTCTTTATTCTTTTGTTCCTCATCTTTTTTCCTTCCCCTCTTCATTCCTTACTTTTCTCCATTCTTCGTCCTATTTCTTCACTATAAATCTGCAGGGAACATCCTTTCAGTCTCCTCTTCTTTCCTGATCTTTGCTTCCTCTACAGCGTAAGTTTGTTTGACCTCTAGGTCCTTTTTTAGGACAGTCACGATTTCATGCTGTTCATTGGATAAAACATCTCCATCCTCAGTTTTACAGACATTCTTTTAACCCGTGAACATGTTTTGATACTTTCACCTTTGGTGCAGGTTTAAACAGCTCAGAAGCCACCGGTGCCGCGGTGCTGAACAAAGCTGACAGCGAATTTGAGGACGTGGAGGATTTCTGGAACAGACTTCCTGAAACTTGACCAACCACGTAGTCAGCTGACTGTTTCCCCGATGACGCCACCGCACTGATGACAGACACACATCACAGCATCTTAAATACAACTAAAACCATAAACTGACCATCAGAATACTGGCAGGTTATTACATTTCTATGAACTACTCAATTTAATCAGTTGTTACAATTCCTTTTCTTAATAAATCTATTTTTAAGTGAATATGAACAAAAAGGGAGGTTGAAATAAATCAGTCAGACTGTTCTCCATCAGCAAAATCACATAGAGCGGGAACAAAATGGGTGTAACAAGCCAAAATATACCCCTGTCCGAACTATACCTGGGTTAAAGCAGCCTAGGCCAGGTTATTCTCCAGGGTATAAATTGGTCTAGGCCAATTCATATCCCCCCTGGGCCAGATTATACCCTCATGATAGATATCAGTAGTGTTGAGTGATATACACAAGAATTAGCCTACTTAATTTTTCAACATTTAATCTTTTCTTTCCAGTTTCTCCAATGCGAGGACTTGCTGTTTCTTTGGTTGTATCAGTATTTTTTAGTGATCGCAGCAGCATATTTTACCCACTATCTGTCTGAAAACACCACAGGGTAGATTTTTTACAACCTGAAAAGAAAGTTGACAGTTTGGGTAAAATTCTTGTTTCCTGGACCTGCTTCTGTGGTCCTGCTTCTTTCCTGCCTCCATCATCATCACTTATTTATCCGTATAGTTGTATTATAGTTACATAAATGGTAGGCGTTTCTATTATTGGTACTAACAGTTGCAGTAGTAGTATATCCACTGTTAGTACTTGTATTTGTTGTAGTAGTATTAGCAGCTATGGATATTTGTTCCAGCTATTGGTAATTATACTAACAACAGCTGTTCTAGTTTTAAACAGCTGTAGTAACATTTGCAGTGCAGCCATTTGTCAACCCCCCTAATTTCCCCAATCACTCTCTTTAACCACAACTGGTCAAACCAGACAGTCATCCTCCAAGAGCCAGGGTCTGCTCCAGGTTTCTGCCTTTTAAAAGGACATTTTTCCTCACTACTATCACCAAGTGTTTGCTCCTGGAGGATTCTGTTGGATTAAATTGTAAATTGGCTGAAGAGTCTGGTTTAGACCAGCTGTATATGTAAAGTGTCATGAGATAACTTTTGTTATGATGTGGCGCTATATAAAAAAAATTGATTGACTTACTGATTGACTGACTGACTGACTAATTATCAGACACTTGAATGATGATGTGCTGAGGGAAACTGGAGCGCTGCATCTTAAAAATTAAAAGTAAAGCTAAAATCTGTGAATGAAACTCACTGAAACAAAAGATGTACCCTTGGTTTTAAAAATGACATTTTATACTTAGGTGACGTTAACTGTCTTATAACTTAACATTTCAGCTTTATTTGCTATTTAAGACAGGTTTAATTTACAGGAATTAGACTCAAACAAATCAGATTTCATGCACTCTCGACACAGAAAAACTATAAATGCATAAAAATGATTGATTTCATATCTTTAATCATCAACCTGTAAACTGTTAAATAAAATGGTTTAAATGAAGTGACTGACTCGCGTCTTTTTTGTATGCAGGTTGCATAAAATGTTTACAGAAACACCCAGGTTAAAGGAATACAAAATAAAATAGAAAAGATATATTAAATATGTTGCGTATTATGGATATATTTATTAAAAGTATACGATTGAAAAATTTACAATTCGTAGTTTTGCTAATGTCTTTCTGGCATTATATCATATTGATGCTTCTTTTGACGTATAAACTTACAATCTTATAAAAACTATTTACTGACAATAATAAATTGCATTAAGTCGAACGAAACCAGCGTTGAAGCAGAAGTTAAATTATATATAAGAATACTGTTTTAATAATACTAATGATGAAATATTCAGCTGTTTCCCAGCATTATGTCTGTCAGGAACAGGCATAAAACTGTATAAATATGAAAACTGTCGGAATATAAACGTGTAAACAAGGAAATAACAATAGCCCACTAATAAACAAACCTCTGCTGAAGTTTCTTCTTCATTGTTTCCTTCTAATTTCCCCCCGTCGCTCCAACACAGACTGTCGAATAATGTCTTCGTCAGAAAAGTGTTTTTAAATGTATTAAACCGCTACATGTGTTTTTTTTAAACCCGTTACACTCTTGAAACACGAAATTTACAACACGTTCACGGGTCCACACGCTTTGCGTCCAGCACACGACTGTCCTACTGTGAAATAGTTCCGATGGGGAACGGTGACCACCGTAGAAAGGCTCCGCTAAGGCACGCTACTACAAAACTGGAAAACACACATTTGACTCTTTATAAAATGTGAAGAGAAAAAATATAACTTTGTGGTTATTTTGTTACTATTTATTGCTTATTATCAGCGTTCTTTAACTTTTTTTAATGATAAATATTGTGCAACATCCAAATGCGTCGCTTCCGGTGAAGCTGAGCGGTAAAATGTTTTGGTAGGCAGCTAACTCCACGACTAAAATACTCCAAAAACAAACTTTAAACCGCCATAGGTGCGTTTACAGCTGTGTATTTACATCTGTGTTTGTGTTTAATATGTATATTATTCACTGCTAAGAGTTAATATGAGTTTAAATGTTATTAATGTGGTGTTTTTGTTAAGCCAACACTCCCTTTCGGCTCGGTGTTTGTACCGGACCGTGAGTCAGGTTTCATCTGCCTTTCTACTCGGTTTTCCCCGCAGAGGCCTTCAATGGCAGCCGACCAGACTGAGCCGGAGGTGCCGGAGAACGCGGTGGGCAGACGTGTGTCCTGCGGTGGGGAGCGGGCCACGGTGCGGTACGTGGGTCTGGTGCCGCCGACGGCAGGTTAGAACCGAGATCCTCCACCCGTTCGTTCGTTACACCCACCAGTTCATCTCAGCATTCCTCTCAGATTCAGAGTCTAATCTTACCAAAAATAATAGTGAAGTATCATGTAAGGAATCTTCAGACCATCAAGCTGCAGGAGCTTGTAAACATAGCAGTGTTTAGTGAAACCATCGGATTGTTGTTACTGTGATCTTATTAATTGTTTTCAGGGATGAAAACCAGATTCCAGACAATGTGGGACTTTACATGAGCTGATCTGTTCCGATGTGTTGTTGGTGTTTTCAGGGCTGTGGCTCGGCGTGGAGTGGGACAACGCAGACAGAGGCAAACATGACGGCAGCCATGAAGGTGTTCAGTATTTCACATGCAGGTAAACCTCAGCATCTCCTGCTCAGACACGTTTTATTTAGGTTTTATTTGGAACAAGTGTAAATGTTAACAAAATAGTTTTCCATCATATTCCATTTTTGTTAGTGTGGATGAAAAGGTAAACAATTATGCAAATTACACAAGACAAATCGCAAAATTCCCCATGTTATATCAGAAAATGTCATACTCGCATGCTCTTTGCACCACACCTGGACATAGGTAAAAGAGAAGCTTACTGTTTAATGCAATGAAATTTAGACTGAAGAAAAGTAAATAAAGAAACAACCAGAAAATAACGAATATTCGGTTAAATATACATATTTATAAACAGGATGAAGGTGTTGGGGGTTGACTGCCTACATGTACACATCACAAATGAAACTAAACCAGAAACACTCATATACCTTAAAATAACAAAGAAGTTGTGTGCTACATTCAGTCAGATAGTTTACCTGAAGTCCAGTTGAAATGAAGATACATATTCTCAGGCTTTAAAGCCATGAGAAGGTGTTCTACTGACTATATACTGTGCTTATAAGCATTAAAACCTCTGAAGATCCAGCAGCAGCAGCAGGAAATTCATTAACGGACACTTGTGTATAGATGTGTGACCTGATTAATGTAAGGTTTCTTGTGCTGTGGATCTTCTCCTTTGTCTGAAAACTATGAAAGATCCACTTTAGTCATATTAGGATAAAATATATGGAATAATGTTTTGTGTCTGATGTGTTTTTTTTTTGAGAACCCACTTTAAATATTGTTCATTTGAAAAATTTAATATCAGGAGTTTCCTTTTGAGTTCATATGCAGTGAAAGCTTCAAGTTTCACATGTAGAACTTAGATATTTACTTAAGCTCCAGTAGGTAGATCCTTATGGGCCAAGCAGATCTAAGAAAGATCTTTTATCTTATCTTTCTTTTCTTTTAAAAGCTTTTTTATGTTTGAAAAGACACATGACGAGTCTGAAATGAGTCAATGTTTGGTCTGTCAGACACCCTACCGGTGGCTCCTTCGTCCGTCCAGCTAAGGTGAGTTTTGGCATCGACTACCTGACAGCAGTTGAACAGTTGTACCAGATTGACACAGAGGAGGTGCTCAGCGAGGAGATCCCCATCTCCTCCAAGAAGCTGGAGTGGGGGAGAATCAAGGAGCGTAGGTATGAAAGAAAAAGACAGAGGAAACACACAGCTGTGGGAAGTTTTCTGATTTACTGAACCAGGTATTTTTTGTAGTTTAGAAACCCTGCCGTCAGTGCTGCTTGCCCAGTGTGAGGTGAATGGACCTGGAACTGATGGAGAAATCCGGAAGACAACTCCCAGTATCTTCACAAAACAACTCCTAGTCCATCAGGCAGGAATTATTACTCCACCCCCCCGAAGGGGAGGCGAGGGTTTTGTTTTTGGTTCGATTTTTTTGTTTGTCAGTAACTTTACGCAAAAACTACTGGACCAATTTCTGTGAAATTTTCAGGAAAGGTGTGAGGTGGTCTAGAATAGATCCCATTAAATTTTGGTGAATGTAGATCAAAGGTCAAGGTCACCAAAAATGTGTTTTCACAATGATGAGAGATAGGGCAAATCAGGTAAAATGTTTGCGAGGGGCAGGGTTTGTTGTGCCTGGCACCATGTGTTTAGTCCATGAGATGAGAAAAAATGTAAAGTAAATTGCTCAAAAACTTGTTTACAGATTCACATTTATAACCTTCAAAGAAATGAGGAAAGTTCAGTGTGAACTTTAAACCCAGTTTCACATGTTCAGACCTACTGTATCTGTACAAGAAGCAGCAGTGTCTTTGTAAAATAGTGTTGAGGAAAGAAGCTGTTTCAGTTGAACAGGTACACAGTACTTAAGCAATGAAAAAATGACATAAAAATGATGAGTGTCTTTTCAAAACTTGTCATTTTGGTACCTCTTGACCAACTTTGGGCCGAAGGGGTACGGTAGTGGTTTTGTCGTCTGTCTCTGTTCTTCCATCTGTCCATTCAACAATGTAATTGCAGTATCTGTAAAATGCATTGAGATATCCACACCAAATTTACACTAAGACAGTCTAATCTAAATTATAGGGCAGTAACTTTCAACAGAATCTTACACTATATGTGGCCAAGGGGGATTAAAAGTGTGCGGCAGGTTATGTTATTAATTCTGGTCCACGAAAACCTTAAACTACATTTTAAACATGATACAGTGTTGACGTGAAACTGAGACTTAGAGTTCATGAGTTTATTATCCTGATGTGATGGACTCCTTAACCTCACTGTTCAGACGTCCAGTGGTTGGACCTGAGCCGGAGTCTGCTCTCCTGTTGGGAGGATGTGGCATCCATCACCCAGCAGTTGGACAGACTGGAGGGACTGCAGCTCAGGTACTGGTTCTTCTGGTTCCACTGGTTCTTCTGTGTCTGTTGTTCTGAGTCTGTTTCTTCATATCCATTCACTAAATGTTTATTTGCTTTTGTAGCTACAACCGACTGCGTCTACCCTTTGACCCCTCAGCTCTGTGTCACGCCTTCAGCAGCCTTCGAGTCCTGTCTCTGATTGGCTGTGACATCACCTGGACACAGGTAACACACACCTGGGTTTATCATAATGTTAGAGGGGAAACTAACCTCATATTATGTTAATAGATCATTATGTAGAAAATATATCAGGCAAGAGTTTATTCATGAATTGTTTTTATTTTCTTTTAGTAATTTATGAATTAGTCAAATAATCACTATAATATCTTTGAAATAACTGATTATGAGTGTTTTATGCTAAATATGAAACTAAATTTGTCTAAATGAGCCCATAAAATATTAATGTTTATTTGTTGTAAGGAAAATGTGTTCTATTAGTTTGCTGAAGAATGCCTTTATACTAATATATGTTATTTATGTGTTACATAATTGTCCATCCATAATCTAATAAGAGGAACAAACAAATATTACATACAAACTAAAGCAAATAGAGAAAAATCTGCAGAGGAAAAAGAAAAACAGCCATAACAACAAAAGATTCTACATATTTTATTACTTCAACTCAGTGTTCCTCAAACTAGGGGGCAGGTTCCCTGGGGGGGTTGAAATATGTTGAAGTATTCACCTTTTGTTACCAAAATGTACTTCACTAATAGTTTTAACAAGATAATTGCACACTTTGTGTTTTTACGTGGTATAGTATTTTGTCAGGGTCTGGTTGAGTTTATTTATATTGTTCAAGAAAATATGTAAGTTTTTCATTTGCACAAATTCTTTGAAGAAAATCTAAAGGAATGGTTATGATATTGATGTTTCTTTCAAAAAAGTTATACTTGATCCTCAACTGTGGGGCTGACAGAAATAGTAGGAGAACCACTGCCTTACAGTTTTTAACATTATAAACCAACAGATAATTAATGTTTTTGTATTATTTAAATGATTAGGTTCCTGAAAAGTTTGAATTTATCAATTTCTACACTATTGATATAAAATCTAAAATGATTGATCCATCAAATCATCAGGTTTTATTAAATAGAACACACCAATGTTTAGGAAATAGAGTTAAAAAGTCTTTTCTCCCTTTATATATTTATTTTTGTCACTGAAGGACTTCTGAGTGTGTGTATGTGTGTTGTGTTCAGGTGCTGCAATGCGCCCCCATGTGGCCACAGCTGGAGGAGTTGTGTGTAGAGGATAACAACATCACAGAGCTGCACAGGTACGTCCTTGTTCCGTTTGCGTTTACCTCGACTCCAGCAGTTTGGTGGTTTCCTAACAGCGTGTCCTCTGATGTTTAAAGGCCAGCAGACGTCCTGCAGATGCTGAAGACTCTGAACCTGTCTGGGAACCGTCTGGTCCAGGACACGCTGCTCAGTTTAGCCACCCTGCCCAGGTAGGGGTCCTAAAAACACTGGAAACTTCTGCCATCAAGTCCCTTAAATTTGAACACAATGAACCACTGTGAAGCTCATCTCATGGTCATACAGTTACGTTTCAAGGTCATGTTAACAGATACAATATAGTTTAGGGGTGTAACAGTACATAAAAATTTCGGTTCGATACAGGGGTCTTTGTTTTGATACATTTTTGATACGTTTTGGGTACAGTGAGGGAGACCGATTTCATTTAAAAAAAAAAGTTAAATATAATAGATATTCACAAAATAATGCTGGCACACCATTCTTGTTTTGTCAACTTGTCTCTCCACTGATATAACTGACAGGGAATCCGAAATGCTCCCAAATCGGAGACCTTAGAGAAGACGGAGGATCTTTCAACTCTGGTTTTGTACTTGTGATGCTGCTCTGAGCTGCCATACTGGTTCACCTTCAGCATGTGTATGGTGCATGTACCGCTTAGACATCCATCTAGGATATCAAATATTGCACATGGGTTCCGCTTGTGGCCACCCTGCTCATTCTGTGTGTTTCGCTTTAAGGTTCATGTGGAACCTTAAGGCCAGTGTTTGCATTCTCCACATAGACTACATGTATTTGGTCGGTACACCTCCGTATTGTATTGAAGCCCCCAAACTGAAACAGTTCGGTACAAACAGCGCACTGTTACATCCCTAATATAGTTACTATTGAGCACTGATAGGAAGTCATATATGGACTTTCATTTAATTTATTGAGTTCTCCTCCAGTGAAAGTGCCACCCACTTCTATTAGGAGATTGATCTCCTGCATCAAGACCACAGGACTCTTAACAGAACCTGACAACCTCACAAATCCTCAAGTTGTTATTGATTGTTGGTAGAATATGCCGGTGAGCTACAGGGCCATTGGTCCTATTTTTATTCCTTCAACCTGTTCTGATAAACTGTGTTGTGGTTCGGTTCCAGACTGGAGCAGCTGAACCTGTCGAAGACTGGTTTGTCTATGATCCAGTTTGACGACAGCGCTCCAGGTGACACCAGTGTTCCACCTCAATCTGCTGATCGTACATTTAGTATTTATTGTGTTTTTAAAGCTGATGTTGATGTTAAATGTTGTTCTCTGCAGGATGTCACACAGCCATGTTTCCTGCACTGAAGACTCTCAACGTGGACCACAACAACATCTCTGAGGTTGGACTTTTCAGCATCATCACTATCATTCTTAGGACAGACATTCGTGATGGAGACAATGATCCCGTCTGAAACTGAAGATGTCTCTGTCTTTTATTCAGTGGCGTGTGGTGGACGAGTTGGCGAAGCTGCCCAGTTTAGTTCAGTTTTCATGTCGTGGAAACCAGCTGGTCAGCAGCGATGGAAACCCCAAAACAGCCAATCAGCTGCTGATTGCCAAACTGGGACAGCTGATGTTACTCAACAATTGTCAGGTGAGATGATCCAGAACCTGTTGGAGCCATAGAACGCCTGGTTTCACAGCAGCTTTTCTTAAAAATATAAATCTATGTTGCAATTTTTATGTGTGTTTTGTAATTTTTGAAAGTGGAGCTTTGGGATTAAGTGATTAGCTTTCACCAGTGAGAAAAAGACAGTTTTTTTTTAATCTTTGAAAAAACATTCAGGATTACAGACATCATTCCAAAATCTGTTTTATCAGTAAAGGAAGAAATTAAATTGACTGGTAATGAATCCACACAGGACATTGATAGGTTTCAAAAACAGGGACAAACCTTGTGTTTGTTTCAGATCACTTGAGAAAAGATTGATATCATAAAAACTATAAATATTTGCATCATTGCAATTTCACAACCAGAGGACTCCTCTGATTGGTAAAAATTCAAGTGGTCAAATGTGAAGTTGCAGTGATTGGATAAAACTGCAAAGCTCTGCAGAATTCACAGGGATTGATTGGATTAAGGCTATTCCATCTTCCACAAGAACACAAAAAGTTTGTTTTCATGAGGTGGCAAGTATAAAGTTTGTTCTGGTCAGGACGTTTCATACTTCATGAGAAAGTCAAGTGTAGGAACTCTTGGGAAGTCCTCTGCTTTTCCACTTTAACCACAATCATTTCAAATATATGACCACACAAGAAAAAAGTTTTGCCCAGATGTGTCGAGAACAAGCTGTGAGTACAGAACATTTTTTCTCAAACAAATTTCTTTGTTCTTGTGGAAAATATAATAACCTTTAGCATCAGTTGTTGTTGTCACATACATTATAGTTTCAGGGACGGACTGATTGGAATGTGAGTCTATATATCAGAGGTTATTGGTGGATTTTAAAACTGAGTTCTGCACATCAACAGCCTCCTGTTCACCTGACAAGAGGAGGCTGTTCCCTGATTGAAGGCTGGTCTGAAATGGTCTCTCTCTGTCTTGTGATACTAATTGTCTGACTCCAACTTAAATCCTATACTCTGAAAACAACAATATGCAGTGAATACTGAGTAGAATCCGACAGTAGCCAATGAGCGTGAACTGATCAGGAAGCAGCACCAATAGGATGATGTTAGTTTGTGGCAGCATCTTGAACTCCTTCCTTCTCTCAGAGTTTGTTATTGGTTCAGTAGTTATCTGATCTGAACACAGCGGTCTGCTGCCTTGTTTTTTTTTTGTCTGAAGTCCAGTTTGATCATTTTCAGTGAATCCCAGAATAAACACCAAGTCTGGACTGAAACATCTAAAGATTAAAAATCAGTTAAATCCTTTATTCTGTCTGCCACATTTTTACAGTTAGCACAGCAGAGTTTTCTTTTGCATGAAAGCACAAGCTCCCATAGGTCTGAGCAGTCATCTCCACTAGTGGACCAACACTGGTAAAGATCCACAACTGCAGGCTAACCTGTAGTGCAAATGAGTTTACAGGTCCAGAGAATCATCAGCATGTTTTATTGTTTTCAAGCAAATATATTTAAAATTAGTGCGTTGACCCATGGGGATCCATGGGTTCTAGATGTGGTAGTTTTGATGCTGTTGTGTATTTGTGCATGCTGTACCACATTTGTCCAGCAATCACTGCCAAAGCATTCTGGCCATAGCAACATGATTATAAGGCTATTATATTCCAAAATTACAAATTTTTTCCACAATATTCTTCCTATCAACTTGCTATTTTCACTAGTCTGTTCCTTGACCAAAAATACATAAGTATGTCACACTGCAGCAGTCAGCT
>JAPQRP010000001.1:33708348-33722046 GCA_037367295.1 Apogon hyalosoma
GTGACAGACCAGGAACAGACCAGGAACTGAACCTGAACAGACCAGTGAAAGACCAGGAACAGACCAGGTACAGACCAGGGAAAGACCAGGAACAGACCAGGGACAAACCAGGGACAGACCAGGAACAGACCAGGGACAGACCAGGAACAGACCAGGGAGAGACCAGGAACAGACCAGGGACAGACCAGGAACAGACCAGGGACAAACCAGGGACAGACCAGGAACAGACCAGGGACAGACCAGGAACAGACCAGGGACAGACCAGGAACAGACCAGGAACAGACCAGGGACAGACCAGGAACAGACTATGGACAGACCAGAAACAGACCAGGGAGAGACCAGGAACAGACCAGGAACAGACCAGGGACAGACCAGGAACAGACTATGGACAGACCAGACTATGGACAGACCAGAAACAGACCAGGAACCGACCAGGGACAGACCAGGAAAAGACCAGGGACAGACCAGGAAAAGACCAGGGACAGACCAGGAAAAGACCAGGGACAGACCATGGACAGACAGCACCAACAGTGGTCCTAGAAGTGAGGCAGGACTCAGCAAAAGCAGGTGATGGAGCTGCTCCTGGACCAACAGGTGAACTTATGACTCTGTGGCCTAATAATGAAATTGATGGCTAGCCTACATAGTAATATCATCTGGAGAAATGTATGTTTATAACATGTTTCCATTAAATTACAAATCATGACATAATCGCTTTTTTGATTCATGTTTACAGGTAGTTGAGTTATATTAGGCTGACTATAAATCCCTGTGGGCTATTATTGCAGGTATAATTGATAATTACTATGGCGATGGGCTAAGTATTGTCGTTACTACCACTATTATTATTTTAATGTCACTGGGGCACCTCCTCTACTTGCTTCTATTTGTATCTGCCAATTCCTGTTTTTTCCCAGTAATTGTTTTGATTGCAATAAATGTACACCTTTTGCCTAATGTATATATTACACAATAAAACAGGATTGTTGTGGAACTCAAAATGTTAACTGTACTGTCTATGCACATTAGATCATTAGTAACTTTAAATGTAATACAATAAACCAAAGTTTATCAGTAAGCATTTCTATAAGGTTTTCTGATAGTTTTTACTGTCCTTATATTACAACAGTGTAATAACATCCTGAAATTATGGCTTTTAGTTTTGGTGTGCCACTCCAAGATTTTAAGTGCCCCCATCTGGCCTCCCCTGTGTGAAATTTCTGGAGGTGCCCCTGGACACATGTAGTATTAGATTTTTTTATGATCGTCTGAATTCATGTTACTGCTGCAGTTGTATGTTGCATTTTACTGCTGTGAGACTGAGCTCAGTGAAGTACTTTAGATACTATTGGGTTTAGTAGTTACCTTCCACCATTAGATTACATTACAACATGCGCCAAAAACAGCATTTACTAAAAGTCATGATCATTCATGATTATCCTGAAAGCAGTGTTTTCTCTGCCCTTTATTGAAGAGTTAATATGTCAACTTGTCAACAATGCAGTCTTTATTTTTATGTTTGATATTTCAATGAAATATGTTAAGTTTTGTCCATGTTCATTGTTATAATGTACATCATATATCATTTGTTACTATCACTTGATCACATTGATATATATAACACCAACAAGATATTCTAGATGTATATTTGCATATGAGCTCTTTATTTTTACGTAGGTTTGATTTTTCAATAAAATAAATTCAGTAAATAAATTCATTATTTGGTGTGTTACATGAAAAAAAACCATTTTGTGTCAAGTTAACATGATAACTCTTCAATAAAGGGAAGAGAAAACACTGCCTCTGAAATACTCACTAAACTGTTGGGTACATTTTATGTTTTAATCACCACTGACCATGTATGCTGTTATCAAATTTGTAATGATACAAAATAAAAATCATGTCAATGGGAAAAAACCCCAAAACATTTCATTAATTCAAGAGAAACACAATATGTGTGTGTGTGTGTGTGTGTGTGTGTGTGTGTGTATATATCTATATATCTATATATATAGATATATAGATATATATAGATATGTGTGTGTGTGTGTGTGTACACCAGAACCTTAGAGATACAGCAGAGTCATGGATAACCTGGACTTAGTGTTCAGTCATAACATATTCTATGTTTTTAGCACATATTACAGTCTGATGTTCAGAGATGTAGAGATGTGAGTCTGGAGAGATCTGTTGGTATAATAAGTCACAAAGGATTTCATCATATACACAACGTGTGTCGTATATGTGTGTGTGTGTGTGTGTGTGTGTATATAAATGAATACATCAAAATCAAGGTGAAAAGGATGTCTCTATTGATGATCTCTTCTCACTCTGATGAGTCCATTACTCTAAAACAGAATCAGTTATGGTTATATTTCTATTTTTCCCAGCAGTAATTATCCAGTTGGAGGCTCTTACCTATTTGCTTACTTAAATACAGGTGGAAAATTTAGCAAACATCAAGTCCATGTATATCATAAATGTAGTAAAGACACACACCCAGCCACTGACTGACTGACTGGCTGGCTGTGGCCGGGTCAGTCAGTACACATTGTCAAACCGCTGTTGAAAAAAGCACAAGACAGGAACTCAGACCCATATTTAGCTCTTTTGAGTTACAGAGCTTCACTGTTAGAACATGGCATGTCTCCTGCTGAACTGCTGATGGCACGGAGGCTACGCACCACAATTCCATACACTACACAGAAGAAACACAACAAAGTGGGACAAAAACGTCAACTGCAAAAGAGACAAAAAGTAAATCACGACAAGTCGTCAAAAAGTCTTATTCCACTACAAAGAAATGACACAGTGAGACTTGAGGATTCCAGCAACTGGACCTAAAAGGCTACTGTTTTGGAGGAGGTAAGCCCAAGGTCATACACAATCGAGACAGAAGACGGTCAAGTCCTGAGAAGGAATCGGAGGAGTTTGATGAAAACATGAGACACTGAATGAATAGACTAGTGAAGAGGATCCAGTCTGCACCAGTACATCTGCTGAGCCCCCACCAGCTGAGCAGACACTGTCATTACCAATGTTGACAAGATCAGCACATAATGCTAAAGCACTAGACAGACTGATTCTATAAAGCACAAATACTGAAATATAGCCCGTACTACATGGGTACTTGTGAAATGGTTTAAGATGAAGAAGTTGCACTGTTTTGAAAAGTTTACTATGATTGTATATGTTTAAAAGATGCTCATATTTCTGGTAAAGCAAAACTGCAGTAGTTAAAGTGTATTTTGGCAGGATTTCAGTGCAGCTTTTAAAGAAAAGGGGATGTAGTGATAGGTGTAATTGCTTATTCTGACCAACAGAGGGTAACGACAGATGCAGAACTATACATACATGTATAGTGTAGAAGAAGATGACTAACGATGGATGTACGTGTTGCTGCAGAGGAGCTTATTAAAAACGTAAACTGATCGAACCTAGTTTCTTCATTATATTAGAAACAATACAGGTACAAATCCACTTCCTGTCTCCACAATTACAAAAACACACCTTGAAGTCAACTCTTCTCCATCCACACAGTGTTTAATGATTGTGTCTTGATGTTTCTAGATGTGGGTGTAGGACATCAGAGGAGACATCAGCAGTGGACCTGTGAGGGGGAGCAGAGGCCCCAGACCCCAGACCAGACCACCCACAAAAAGCCAAAGTGACCCCACTAACCTGAGACTGTGACTACAATAAACTGCAATGAACTTCATCTTTTTCTTGTTTTTGTAAAAGAACCAAGACGACATTTCAATTGGTTTGACAGAACATGTCATTTCAGTGGATTGTACCCATTTATCTAGTGGTTTAGAGTGAAAGAAGGTGTTGAACCCTTTGGGGTCTGAGCCTATTTTGGCGTCTTTCAGTACTTCTGATTTTGCCTTTATAGAACACATTACAAATGTTAACCATACCTGTGTTTGGTATCTTTTTTTTTTAGCACTATTTCACCTATACTATCTGATAATCCTTTTACACTTTATCTTATTTTATTAACTTATTGGACCCAAAAATACACAAAAATAATGGAATTTTTAAAAAATGCTTTTTAATTTTTTTTTTTTTTTTTTACTAAGAAAATATATAAAGACATCTATATATCTATTAATAATATCTCCAGGCTTACATGGTTGATCAAAGTCAAACGAATCCTGTTTTTTTAATAATGCTTCGATCACCACGGAGGGTTAAAAGGTTAAAGTTCAAACATTTCTCAAGGCGTCTACAACCAACTATAGACTTAGAAACTGTAGATTTAGTGTTGAAGTGTAAACTGGTGAGCAAGGAAATAGTTAACTAATGCTACTGTAATAGTTGTAAATCCTCTTCCAACATCTACAAAAATTGTGTCCTTACTTGATACTGTTTGTAAATTTTCTTTCATATAAGCCTCATGGGTTGGAATACACCATAGTTATATTAGTTATGTATGATAATTGAGTTCCGTTTCATTACTGATGGTTTTACGAAACAGAAAACTTGACTGATTTGTGTAAGCAACCAAACTTAAAGCTTAACTGAGTTATTCCAAGAGGTTCTTTATATTTAGTTTGTGGTATAACTTCAACTGAAGATTCACTGAAACTGAAGAAATATAAAAGGAAATAAACATCTGTGAAAAACCTCACAATTTAAATGTGAAATAATAGAAAATATCTTTATTGTCATGAGCAGCTATGTACAGCAGGGACCATATTTAGAGAGAATGAAGTACAGGGGGGTCTGATACAAGGGGCTGTGATACAAAAGGTTCATTAGTGCGATGCAGGACAATTGACACAATTAGGACCAGGTCTTAGACTGACCTGGGTCCAACAGACAAACAGATCAGTCATGGTGGGTGTGTGTCCTGGAGCACACAGGGAGTATTACACAGTTACTAGTTAAAGGCCTTAGCAGCATATTAGTCCTATTGCACTGTACAATGGTGGGGAAAAGGATATTGTAAATTATTTGTTGTGCCTTAAGTGTTTAAGAACTTTGTTGTGTTTTAGTGTTTATATTTTTCCCCATGTCAATTTTCTGATGGACCCTGTGGTGGGAAAAGGCCCTGAATGAAGAATGAAGAATGAATGACCTTCACTGACTAATACTGTTTAATTTTTGACTAAATAATGCAACAATTATTCACAACATAGCATTACAGTTCAATCAGTGATAGATACTAATCCAAATATATTCAACCATGAATCTACCTTTAAATCTGCTCCATGGGTCTATAAATTATGCTCTGATGGTATATCAGCAGTCATTTAGGTTCAGCAGGGGTTTCCTGGTGTGCAGTTGAGCCCAAATTTGGTGCTTTTGTCAGTCAGTCTGAGCTGAATGTTCAGCCCATGTTTACTGGTGAAGTCAGGAAGTAGGCTATGAATGTGAATGGATTTAGGAATTGTACAGAGGTCACCTCAGAATCAACCAGAATGCAGGAAATCACATCTGAACCCAAACCTTAGCCATGTTTGTGCTTTACCCAATGGAGCTTAGGTATTGTCTATCTTCAGCACGCCGCCCCACCACCACAAACATGCAGGAGGAAACAACAGAATTTTGGTCACACCCACCAAATCTCACTCCGAGGGTTTTTGACAAGTTGGCAGCCCTGATAAATCCCCATAGTATTGAACTTAGTTTTGTTAATCTGATATTTTAACTATGAGGTGATGCATGCTATGTTCCTAATACAGCCAACTGGTCTAACAGGCCAAAGTCTACCCCCGTGATATCAGCAGTGTTGAGTGATTTACACAAGAATGACGTCATTTATCAACTATTGGCTGTTCAGCTTTGTCACGTAAGTTAAGAGAGAAAATTTACTGACTTAAATCTTAAAACTCTAAACCAGGGGTGTCAAACACTCAGCAAATGGGCCAAATCCAGCCCGCCAAAGGTTCCAATCTGGATGAAAGTGCATAAATGACACTGAAGGTATTAACAGTCAAAGGTGTCAAACTTCTACAAACAGACCAATGTGATCTCGAGTAAAATAATAGTATAATAACCTATAGATAATGACAACTACAAATATTCTTCTTGGTTTAATGTGAAAAAAAAACCAAAAACATTACACTATGAAAATATTTACATGAACAACCTATCGTTTCACAATAAAAGATAAATACATAAATGAAAGTAAATATAAACAACCTGAAATGTGCAATTTTAACAATATTCTGCCTGTTCCTAAATGTTTTGTGTATTTGTAAATCCACTATGATCTGTAAATTGTGATAATAAGCTTAGATGAAATACTGTAGAAAATGTTCTATTTTAGTTCCAAACTTTAAACATTTTAACAATTGTGTGCCTGTTACCAAATGTTTGTGTAACATTGTGTGCACATTTATGCATTCACTGACATGGAAGGAAAAACTGTTCTGCTGATCCAAAACGGGGTAGACCTAGAACCACCAGGCCAACGTTCATCAGTGTGTCAGTGTCGTGTTCAGAAGCATGTATCTCATAAGCAACTGCTGTAACTTCCTGCCTTCAACACGCCCCTTGTTCTCAAAGGTTCCACTGTTAAAACTAGAACTTTGTTTCACTTTTTCTCTTCGTCTCTCTGAGCTGTACAGACAATAAACATGTCACCGTCCCTGAGCCTGCTGGGTAATTGTGGACAGTCTCTCTTCCTCTGCTCTGCTTATCGACAGGGTTTGTACACATTTTTCAACATCAAATTCAAGCACTTTTAAGGGTCATTTTAAAGTTTTTCCAGCACAGCACCTTATCACTGGGGTCAAACATATATCTACAGGAACAAATACACTCATGAGCATTTTTTTTCACTTTTTATCACAATGATGTATGTTGTATTATGCTATATACATTTAAAATTATTTTTCATAATAGCAATAAGTTTAGAAATTAAAGGAGACCACAAAGTTTTATCCAAAAAAAAAGGGAAGCCACTTGTTCTTCAGACACACTCACACTGAGACAAAGATTAAGATAAAAAAAAAAAAAACTACCTGGAGTCGAACTGAGAACACCTGCTAATTTTCTTTTTTGACTTTAAGTTTTATTTTTCAAAATGTATCACCTTTCTCTATGTAACTTTGGCTATAATTGTAAGCACTTTCAAGCATTTAAACTAAAATTAAAGCACTTTTCAGACCTTAAAAACACGACATTGAATGAAATTCAAGCACTTTCAAGAATTTCAAGCACCTGTACAAACCCTGTATCTAACAACAAACTGAACTGTACTAGAACAAAAAGAAAATGTGGCTGGAAAATAAACCAATTCTTGCTGCTATTTTTTTATTTGAAGTTCTTGTTTATTTGGTCTTAGATTGGACTAACCAGCTCTGCAGAGGTGTCTCCAGATTCTCCATAAATCACGGTTGCCAACTCTAACGCATTCAGCTTCAGACTCTGGCATTCGACTGCCTTCACATGCAGCCACATCAGTACTTCTGATTTCTAATGCCAAAGCAAAAGAGGTTAGAGGTCATTTGCAACCACCTGAAAATAAACTGAAAATCATCATGAAAAACCTCAGGGAGGAGATAATAACACTGAACAACAGATAACATGTTAGAAACACATGAAACTTGTTCAACCTGAAATGAATAAAGACCATAAATAATGTCAAACATACAATGATAAAAATAATAATAAGCTGTTAAAGGTAATACATTTCATGAGATGCTGCTAGTAGCACACAAACATTCCATCATGGGACCTGGAGTTGAGCTGTTACCTCCAGCTGCTCCTGTTTTTAAGTAGATGACTGTTTTTTAGTCACTTTTACTGTTTGGTATTTCTGATATGGCATTGCATGTTTCAAATATATTGTGTTTTAAATCAATACTTCTAACTTATTTTACCTTCAGCTGCTCCTATTTTTAAGTAGACTTCTCGGTTTTTAATTAATCTTTGTCACTTTTACTTTTCAGTATTTCTGATACATCCATTGTATGTTTCAAATGTTTTGTTTTGTCTCGGCTATATTGTAAATGAGGTTGCTTCCTCAATATATTTTCGAGTTTTAAAAAAGGGTAATGAAATGAATGAACAGAAACAAGTGTAAAGATGTAAATGGCTCTATCTAGTGGTCAACAGCAAAAAAACAAAACATATATTTAATAAAACAGCTCAGTCACAATAAAGTTTACTTAATAATCTCCTACTTAGACACTTATCTTAAAATAAAGATGTACTTCTGTTATTTTAGTCCAGAGGATTCATCTCCAGTCATGTCAGTACATCAGTAAACTGATTTATCTCATTCATTTGTGATCATTTCAATTCAATTTTATTTGTAGAGCCCTGTCACAACAAGGTTGCCTCACAGGGCTTTACAGAATTAGTTGAAAATGAAAATAAACGAGTAAATAAACAGCAGATGAAGGAAATGGATTAATGTCCCAGGCATCCCCTGTTCTTAGACCCTCCTTCTCAGCAAAGAAAAACTCCAAAAACCCAGAGAGAAAAGAGAAACCTCGGGGAGAACCACAGTGAAGGAGAGATCCACTCCCATGGACGGACAGACTGTAGATGCACCAGGACTGATGGACGTCCATTTGTGGATGTAGTTCCAGTCTGTAAGGATGCAGTAGGGCGGGGGCACATGAGGGGGTCCATCTAATCAGATGAGACAGGTGGGAGTGAGGAGGTCCATCCAGACAGGTGATGGAGGAGGTATGGGGTCAAAGGTCAGGACAGGGCACAGATGAGTCACCTCAGATCCCGTCCTCATTGGACCCCAGGCAGCTACAACTTAAACAGTAGCCACTCCCCCAGAGGGCAGTGGGGAAAAAGGCAGAAGACATTTGTTGGATCATGAGTGTCTTTCAACTATAACCATGTTTTTGCCTTTGAACTACTGAGTTTTCTATTTCCAGCTGTAAAACTGGCTGTTTGTCCACTAGAAAGTAACAGTGAACGTCCACATTGATGACATCCTGTGCATTTAATTCACTTACCCTCTTACAAATGAAATAGTTACATATTTTTACACAATATTTGAGAACCAAATATTGCTCATGATCTCAAAAAGTCCACAATAAATATCCATAAAGTCCAATATACAGTTCCAATATTTTTTTTATGTCACTGAGGTAAAGTATTTTATGAAAATTTTGGGAAAAAAATATGTTTTTCAAAACTATGAAATTGCACCATTGAACAGTTGGAAACCTGTCTGTATTAGTAAAATTCAACACTGTATGTCTGTAGTAATATTAGCATTATATATAACAAAAATCTGCAACAATGAACATTCTTAAGAAAACTTTATTGATTCAATTATATGAAATTATCAAAATATCAGCAGTCACTGAAAAATTTTAAAAATGCAGACAATTAACCCATAAAGACCCAAACACCCACTGGTGACCCAAATCATTTACTGATATACAAAGTTAAATAACAGTTGCTCCACTAATCCTATCAATACATGTACATAATTGGTGTAAAATACAGTTTTTCATCTTTTCATGGTCATCAGATATGACCCATTTGAACGCTCAGAGGCTCCATAGTTACCATGGAAACACCATCATCTTCTACAACACTGATTCACCTGTAAAACCCATAGAGCTGGATCACTGACAGTGGATGGAGACGCTTCTTTTCATGTTCAGTTAATGATATATTTTACTGAAAAGGTCACTTCTTCCTCCATTTTCTGTTTTTGACATAATACCCCTCAGTTTTAATTTGAGCTTTTATGAACATCAATCATGATCAGTGAATTAAATATAGAAAAATACCTGATTTTCACTTAAGAATGCAAAATACTGACAATATTATTAGAACAAAAGGTGATAAATCACTTAAGAAAAGTTAAAGATAGAGAAAAATTCATTTGGGAATGGCCACAAAAGTAGCGCTGGGTCTTTATGGGTTAAAAACCAAAACAATACTTTTATCAGATTTTTAACAGATAAAAGTGAAATTGTCACTGTTCAGTCCTTAAAACAAGATGCAGTGACTGTAGTTAAAATCCAACACATGAAGACGGTCGAGTTTGGCTTCACAGCAATATCAGCACCTTTCACAGAGAAGGGAATATCATCTGCAAAACATCAAATTATTTACAAGTTCACATAAAAGCAGAGTTTTAGCTCAAATGAGAATAAATCTGACCTCAAAAAGACTTAGTGGTTCAACGTGAAGGGTTCATCCCTGACATGGAAATTAAACAGAACTGTTAAAATACAGAATTACATTTCATTTTAGCAACAAAACACTTCATTTACAGCTAACAACAAAAATATTTATTGAAACCAAAAGCAAATGATTAAAAAAAAAAATTTAACATTAATAAAAATGCCTTTTTATGTAATAATACAAAAAACATCTAGAGGAAATTAATCTAAAAAAAATATTCCCCATAAGACGAACCATCAAACCTCCAGAACATTACAGTAAATTGACAGTTGTATTTTATTTTACTTGTGCTCTTTTTTTGTGTTTGTTAGTTTGCAGTTAGCTTTTCAGAATTTTTAGAAAATATTTTATTTAACATCAGGGTCTTTTTTTTTTTAAACAGAAGATTGTTTTTCGCAGTTAACAGTGAAACACCAACAACTTAGGTATTAAAGAATGACAGAAGTATTTTAATTGTAATATACAACCAGGCTATTTTCATTGTTCAGTACCTTTTAACAGTTCCTCATTTTAACCTGAAACTCATTCAGAAACATGAATAAAGCTGATGATCTCACTGCACCTGAAGTTTCACCATAAACAGAGCGAGGTCTGAATGCAGCCAAACACAAGGAATCATGGGAAACTTTAAATTCAAGTAAGAAAAGTAGAAAACTTTGAATTCAGTTGAATGTCTGTGATTGTCCGGACAACGGCGCTTCAGTCTGGCATCCTCACAGGTTCCCGTCCACGCAGCGGCCGTCGGCGGCGTCCGGGCAGCGGCAGGTGAAACCGCCAAGTCGTGGTAGACACAGGTGAGAGCAGCCACCATTGTTAGAGCAGTAGTTATAGGCTGACGGAGGTAAAGACGACAGCATTAGCCAAGTAGATGTCTATCAGGATGATGGTACTGAGTATGTGTCATATGACAAACTTTACAAATACAACACTTTTCAAGACCAGTGGTAAAAGGTTGGATATGAAATTTTTGCTTGTGCTTTTATGACGTTTGTGTTGGAATCTGTTTTGTGCTGGGAGTCTGATGTTGTGGACATTAGCTAAATCCATTTCTAAGCTAACACCTGTTCCAGTTGCCTCCATCGTGATAAAAGCATGAACATACTTAGGGCTACTTGATCATATGATGATGTTTTGGAGTAAAATCACACTCCATGATCTGAATCAAAATCTACAATTAATGTAGTCAAGTTACAACCAAACAAGTGTCCTCTACTTTTCTCTGGTTTCTGGGTGTTCATTATGTGTCTGCATTTTTGCATCATTTTGGTCCAAAATTGTGACACTATATCAATGAAGTTCACACTTGTCCACATGCTGTATCAGACTAATGTGTCCAACTGGAGTTTTACAATGAATTCTAAATGTTTTCACACTAATGTAACTATAAATCAGACTGATGGACTTAGAGTGATTCTTCCTCGTTATTTCTTCTGCAGCAGCAAAATTAAACTCAACCTTGACCTGATGGACCACTTGTCACTTGATTAGAATTCAGGGCTGGTTCATTAGAGGCACCGAAGTTTAAAAAAAAAATCCTAAGTTGAACAAGTTCGAGATCCACTGCTAAACTGCAATGGCTACTTTCAGACTGACAGGGAAAATAATAGCTCAAAAGTAATGTTGTAAGAATATTTTACGGTTAATTTAATATTTGACTCAAAATCAGGTATTTAGGCACTTGTTACTTAGATGTTCTAGTTGACAGTTATCCACTTATAAATATGTCTTTTTTGGCTTTATAGTAACATCAGCACCTTATAGAAGAGAATACTGTCTGCATAATGTGATTATTTATGAGCTCATGTAAGAAAAAAAAAAAAAAAAAAAAAAAGAGTTCAAAAACAAACAACAGAGTAAAACTAGTCTCAAAGGACTGATAATGGATCAACTAAGGAGTCCATCCCAAACAGAACTGTTAAGATATACCGTTATGTTTGATTTTACCAAGAAAACAGTTAAATTCAATTTTCAGTTTTGTTTATAGAGCCCTATATCACAACTAGGTTGTCTCACAGGGTTTTACAGAGTTAGTTGAATAAATAAATTAAATTTATCATTAACTAAAGAAGTACTGCACTTTTACGAAGGACAAAAGCAAATTATTTACATTAAAAAAAGCTCCACTGTAATAAAATGCCTTTCATGTAATTTAATTAGAAAAGTATTGTAATATATTGTAATGTAATCAAATTTTAAGTAACCATATATTCGCTAAAACAAAACAAAATGAATTGTATTATGACTGCCTTTAAAAAAAAATCGTTCTCTCCTCGTACATTTTTTTTCCCAGCTAAAAAGAAAATATTTAAGAATTGGACAAAAAAGGTTGAAACAAATGAAAGGTCAAACAGCGCCCATGTAGAAGGACCGTCTACAACAGGGGTGTCAAACATGTGGCCCGTAAGCCTAAACAGGCCCGCCAAAGGTTCCAGTCTGGCCTGTGGGATGAATTTGCAAAGTGCAAAAAATACACTGAAGATATTAACAGTCAAGGGTGATGATCTGGTTTTAGTTCAGGTTCAACATACAGACCAATGTGATCTCAGGTAAAATAATAGCACATTAACCTATAAATAATGCCTCCAAATTTTCTTCTTGGTTTAATGTGAAAAAATAGCATTACATTATGCCTATAAATAATGACAACTGCAAATTTTTCTTTGTTTTAATGGAAAAATAACATTAAATTATGAAAACATTTACATTAACAAACTATCCTTGAACAATAAAATATGAATAACCTGAGAAAAAATGAACAACCTGACATGTCTGAAGAAAATTAAGTGCAATTTTAACAATATTCTGCCTGTTACTAAATGTTTTGTGCCTTTATAGATCCCATCTGTAATGCACAAGTATAAATGACAAATTGAGGCATAACATTGTTAAAATTACATTTACTTTTCTTAAGAAATGTAATTTCTTTCAGGTTATTCACATCTTTTTTGTTTGGATAATTTGTAAATGTAAATATTCTTATAATTTAATGTTTTGGGGGATTTTTTGCATTAAAACAAGGAGAAAAATTTGGAGTTGTCATTGTTTGTAGGTTATTATGTTATTGTTTTACTGGTCCGGCCCACTGGAGATCACACTGGGAAGAATGTAGCCCGTGAAAGAAAATGAGTTTGACATCCTTGATCTACAAAAAAAACAAGCAGTTCCCAGCACAAACCAAGAGCTGAACAGTGAGCTGCTCCTAAACGGTGGCGTTCATTATTGGCTGTACCTTGTGGACACTGCGTCGATGTTGTGGCGATGCCGTAAAGCCGAGAACGTTTCTGAGGCTGGAACTGGTCGGTCTCTTTCTGAGTGTAGCGGTCAACAGAGATCACCGCCTCCCTGGATAAAAACACATCACCACATTATATTAGTACCACCTTCTATAATGGGTAGGGGAAACACTGGAAGTCGTACATCGGGCAAGAATGGGAAAGAATTCCACCAGCAAATCTTCGGCAATTATCGTCTTCAGTTCCCAAACGCTTATTGAGTTTTGTTAAAGGGGTCATATTGATCTAAACCCACTTTTATTAGTCTTTGGTTCATTTATTTGTGTATTTGGACCCTAATAGT
>JAPQRP010000001.1:33730910-33746861 GCA_037367295.1 Apogon hyalosoma
CAATACATGTAAATAATTGGTGTAAAATGCAGTTTGTCACCTTTTCATGGTCATCAGATATGACCCATTTGGACGTTCAGATGCTCCATAGTGAACGTGGAAACACCATCATCTTCTACAACATTGATTCACCCATGCAGTTGGATGACAGTGGATGGACATATTTGGTTTATACATTTTAAACAATAAATAAAAAATGAAAAAAATGAATTAAAAAAAATCCAAAATCCAAAATAACATGAAGAGAAGAAAAAAATTTACTAAAATAAAAAAAATAAAAGAATAAAATAAAATAAGCAGCGAAATGAACAAAACAGCCAAAGTTACCCATAAAAAAATAATAAATCAACAAAATAATTAGCAACATGAAAAAAATAAGCCACAAACTGAACAAGATTGAAGAAAAAACAATAAAATAGGAAACAAAATGAACAAAAAATGGAAGGTGGTACACACTTGTACACACAATGATGTATTTTACTTAAGTCACTTTTTCTTCAGTTTTGAATTTACCTTTTTAATGAACATCTACAAAATCAGTGAATTAAATATACGAAAATACATGATTTATACTGAAAATACAAAATGCAGAGGATAATATTAGAATAAATGATGAGAAATAATTTAGAAAATGTTAAGTGTAGAGAGGTTGCCATAAATCCAGGTATGAGTGTGAAAGGATAAATATTAAATGTGTTTAAAAGTGTTTGTTTAACCCTTAAACATCAGTATTTTTGTGATGTCTTCACTGTTTTGTCTGTTATTCTGTCCATGACCTGGTGTGAGCGTTACCTGTGGGGCTACACTGGAAGCCATCGCCGTGGAAACCAGGACGGCACTGGCAGGTGTAGGATCCCTGTGTATTGGCGCAGATGGCATCGCGGTGACATCGGTCCTGATGACACTCGTCGACGTCTGAACAGAAGAAATGACAGAGGCTTTTATGAGAACGAGAACCAACGCTCCTCACGTAACCTTTGACCCGGTGAACCCAGGGCTCAGGCCGTTCATGTTAATATTAACCCTGTTTTTATCTCAGAGCCTCCTCCTCCTCCTCCTCAGCAGAGACTTGGAGGTGAAGGATGAATGTCTACAGCTGTGGTCCAGGTTCTGCATTTCCTGTCCCCGGGGCCCGGATGTGGACTCACCAAACCAGGGGCCTCATTATGAAAAACTGTGCAGATTTCCAACTGACAGATGTCGTTCGCTCGAATCTCAAAAAGTACATTCATCCAGAAATGTTCAGATATATGAATCCATGCATAAGCTTGTTCAGGCATGCATGTCAGTAGTTGCTTTTCCACTGGACATATGCACCAAACTTTACCGATATTTACTAAATGTCAAAAAAACTGAAGTGCATAATATTGGTTTTCCCATTAAATCAAAAATACCATGATTTATTTATTTATCATCACAAAATGACACAAGAAGTCAATCCATAACCATGGTGATGAACTTAAATATCGTGTTGATTTACTGATACATTCATTATTGTTAAATATTACCCCTCTATCCCGTACTAGATTCAAAAATAATTCAGTTTCCTGGTGTGTCCACACATACCGCACCATGTTCCTTTTAAAACTCTTCTTCTTCACTTGTTGTAACATCCGTCAACATCCGTCAACATCCGTTTTTTGTTGTTTTTTTTTAATTCATGTGACTAATTGCAGAAAAAGGTCTTTCCATTGCACTTTTGTGTGACATACCAATTGTGTTACACCCAATAAACTACCTCTTGCCAGTGCAAAAATTTTTAATCAAAAAACGAGTTTTAGCAAAATTGTCGTTTTTCCATTAGGTAAATTTTTTATGCTCAAATTGCATTCGCACAGTTTGAGTTTCAGTGGAAAAGCAACTATTGATACATCATGACTGACATGGAAGTGAACACAGCTGCATGTGTCTCCTCCCATCAATAACTACAGAAATAACTAAAAACACATGGCATGTTTTCACCTTTTGTCCAAAAAACAACGGCAAATACATCAGTAACATCAAAAAAGAAGAAGTTCACCAAATATGAAACTGATGTTGTATCAGAGGTGGAGGCGAGACAAAATGTTAAATTTCTAGTGGGTTTATTCTGGTTTAGCCCAAAAGACCCAAACATCCACTGGCGACCAAAAACACATACTGATATATACTGTTTGATACCTGCTGATCCATTAATCCTATCCATATATATAAATAATTGGTGTAAAATGCAGTTTGTCATCATTTCATGGTCAGCAGATATGACCCATTTCCCGTGGTGAACATGGAAACACTGTCATCTTCTACAATATTGATTCACCAGTAAAACCCCTGGAGTTGGATCAGTGACAGTGGATGGAGACACTTGTTTTTACATTCAGTTACTGATATTTGTACTGATAAAGTTACTTTTTTTTTGGTTTCTCTGTTTATACTAACCCTCAACTTTAATTTGAGATTTTATGAACATCTACATGATTAGTAAATTAAATTTAGGAAAATACCTGATTTTCACTGAAAAAATACAAAATACAGAGGATAATATTATTACGAGTTTTACGCTGTCAGGAGCTAACAGGAAAGGTATCTCCCCAAAATCCCCCCAATCCTCTGCTATATATAATCTATCCACGATAAATGTTAGACAATCAATATGAACTCAATGTGAACTACATTGACCTGATAGTAGCAGAATAATGGTCAGAGAACTTATTTTTTTCCCCACAAAACTCCACCTAGTGAGTAAAAATGACCCCATATGAACTCTGGATGGCAGCCAGAAAATGGACATTTGAACGACGATCAATAGGAACCAAATTTGATCTCAGTCGTCCTATTATTGCTTGATTTATGTCCAAAACACTGATTTTCCAATAAAGCGCCCCCATTTGGAAGACTTATAATATTCACAGAGAAGCTGAAATCCATAGGGTTCTTCCACTAGGGGTCCCCTATGTTGGTTATCAGGGGAGAAGAAATCCAACCAAATCTGTCCTAGTTATCGCATTCACACGAAGGATATCAGGTGGTGGCAGCGTTTGGGGTAACACCATTATATCCCAAAACTCAATTTTGGGGAAATAATAAATGGTGATAAATCACTTAATAAAGGTTACATCTAGAGAAAAATTAATTTAGGAACTGCCACTAAAGTAGCTCTCGGTCTTTATTGGTTAAATAATAAGAGAAAAAAAACCCTGGTGTTCACTGGGATTTTCATCAGTTATTGATTAGGATATTCTAATCACTAAGATGGCAGAACATAGGCTGATTACACCGTGGACTTACCTCGACACGTCCGACCATCGCCTTCAAAGCCCGGCAGACAGGAGCAGTCGAAGGATGAGCCGCCGGTGTAGCGACATAGAGCGCGCTCTGAGACATCGCAGGTATGGGTTCCTCTCTGACAGTGATCGACTGGTCGGCTGTCCTCTGTAGGATCAGAACACAGAGAACCAGGTCAGAACCAGGGTCTGAGGTTGAACAACCATCGTCATCATTATTATCAGGGGTGCCGCTGCCAATTATGGGCTCCATGAAAGCATAACTGTTGTGAGCCCTACAGAAATTGACTATCTTCTCAATCTGTTGGGGGGGGGAGTTATGTAGGTAGGGGTGTGGTCCATAAACGACGTCACTTACGATAGCATGAAAAAAAAACTGAAACTTAACATGCTTTCAATGTTTGCCTCCCGACTTCTATACCTCTCTTATACAGCAGATCTTACATGAACTTTTCACAACTTCTAACCTGTATCCACTGCCCCCCCACAAACACACTGCTGTATGGGTCCCCCACAAATACTGGGCCCCATGAATTTGTCATGTTGACCCCCCCTTATCGGTGCCCCAGATCATTATCTTCATCACTTCACTGTTCACTGATATCCCCTGTATGCAGACGATATACTCATATACAGTCCTGTGTAAAAGTCTTATTCAGTCTTTATCTATGCTGTTTTTCAAGGTTGACATGATCAAACTTATTTATTTCAATCATCTTTTCTTCACATACAAGAAAATACAGGAAATATGCGCACAACCACATCACCACATCAGCAGTCTGAGAAAAACACAGGGTTCTCATTTCATGTCATTACTTCTACAAAAACAAAATGCTACACAAACACTGCAGTAAAGTTAAGATTTGAACACCACTGTACACTGACAGGAATAAACTCACACTAATGCTCTCTGCCAAATATCACTGAATGGACAGAATTATGTGACACATTTAGATAGCACAATGTTGCTTGGCTCTGACCATTTTCCTGCTGTGAATGTGGTTGATATTGTCATGTTAAGAAGCTGGATTAACTGCACAGTAGCTCCAACAGACCATCAGGATCCAAAACAAGAGGACAACAAGAAGTGTACCATGTGACAGGCTGCAGCGAATCAGAGAAGGAGATATACTGACTGGATCCTATAACATCAGAGCAGTATTGACTATCAGTAGAAAACCAAATCACCACCAAGCACTGGGGTCACATTCTTCAACTTCCAACAGTTTTTCTCTTTTTGCTCTTGTGTTTCAGCAATTTCACTACCTCTTCCTAAAGGTTTTCACTGTATGTTGGTAGAAAACTTACTCTTCCTCAGTTTTCAACCAATTTATTTTTAAATGAAGGGCTCAAAAACCTCCTTTTCCACCTCAAGAACTTAAACTTTTCTCTGGATTTTGAAAAACCTTGGAGAATTTCCACTGAAATTACCTGGTGAAAATACTTTCCCCAAAACTTTCCCTGAAAAAAGTTCCTAATAGGGGCCGGGACAGATTTGTGGAATTCTTGGGGGCAGGGCTGTGTGCTGAGAACTGACTGGTGGAACACACCGTCAGCGTTCCACTCTTCAGTTCACCCTCCATGTTTAATCTATTGGCATCTGCAAACTGGTTTATTCTATTTCTACAAGATTCACTTAGTTTGTGTTTTTATCATTTGGAAAATGGAGCAACAGAAGAGAAGCTATGAGACGATTTGTCTCCTCCAAGGTCATTGTAATAATCTGTTTGTCCATTTGAATACGCCCTGGATAATAAACCTGGATCTCCAACAACAGATATACAGAATATGATCAAAAGAAATCCATCAGGACTTCGAGTCAATGACTGGAAACAACAGAGACTGACTTTAATACATTTCCAGGAACTTTTAGGTGGAAACACAAACCACACAGATTAACGGGAATTATTTTACCAGGCAAATCAATGCCTGGAAATAAAATTCCCGGAAAGTGTTGGTGTAAAAGAGGTTTTCAGTTAAAATGAGGTGAAATAATGTGGTCAAATGAGCTGTGTGTTAATGCAGTTTCATTCACTCCTGAAACCTGGTGTTTTTTTCCCATGTAAAACTAGATCAGACTGAAACCACATTACATCTCCACCCTCTCCACGAGGACTGAACGTCTCCTCACATTCAACACAGAACAGAATCCCATTTACAGTGGAACAACGGCATCTGTTGGACATGTGTACCGTCCGTCCAACGGGGGACTTGTCAAACAAAGACCCTTACATCCTCCGCCCACCACCACAGCTGTGAACACACTGATTTACCGATGCAGGTCCGCCCGTCGCTGGCGAACACAAAGCCGGCGGAGCATTCACAGCGGAACGTTCCCGGCTGGTTCCCACAGATGGCGTTGGGTCCACAGACCTGAGGCGTCTCCCGGCACTCATCAACATCTGCACAGAAGACACATATGACGGACGGAAGTCACAGAAAAGGATTGTTTCTGAAAATCTAAAAAGCATCTTTAAGGAATTTGTCTGAAGATGATGTAGCGGCAACTCGACAAAAGTTGTTGGTCCTGAAATGTATTAAATGTTTCACTGAAATCCAAAATGGCGGCAATATTAATGAAGGAGTTTGTTATGTTTTATGTCAAATCAACTTTAACTGTTTTGATTATCATTAAATCAGATTGTTTCTTTCTTTGGAGATGAATTTCATGTATCTCCAAATAAAGCCTGACATTAATGTAAAATGACATTTTGAATATGAAAGAAAATAACCAAAAAATTAACTGAAAATACAACAGATTCTTAGTTGCAGCCTTGATGTTTTTTCTCAATTTGATTTGCTGTAAAATTATTGGAAAAAGTGCCAAAAGTTAAATGTGAAAGATGTAAAAACCCTGAGTCTAACCTTAACAGATTAAGGTTAAAGATGTGACAATGCAAACATCCATCCAGACACTAATGTGGATACTGAAGCCGTTACCATGGCAATAGCGTCCATCTCCAGCGAAGCCGGCGGTGCATTCACAGCTGAACTGGAGGCCTTCGCCCGGCCTGCACACGGCATTGATGTCGCAGCCGTGTCGACCCGTGAAACATGGATTCTGCTCTGGAACGCTGGCTGAAAAAACAAATGAAACCCATGGTCAGACGTCAGTAAACGCAGCCTCGGAGACGACCTAAAACGCCCACGTTCAGAGAAAAAAAAGACAAAACAAAGAACCTGTCCTCACATCCTGCAGCCACAAAATGATCAGTGTTTCCGTTTGATATGCAATTGAATAAATGACAGGTTCTAAAGAGAAGGAAGAAAACACCGCGGTAGCATCCAAACATCCAGTTCACACCAGTCATCACCACCACAGCAGCTCTGGAGACAAACTGTTTCTCATTTTCATCTTTAAAACGTCTCAAACGTCAGCTTCACATCACACAGAACAAGAGGAACCTATGAGATGAGGGTTTCTGTTTGAGGTGAATCCACTGCTGCTCATGTAGAGGATTTGTTAATTATGACTAAACTGCTGAACTGATTCTTCCAGACGAATTCCTTAAGCAGATCGGATGCTGAACATTCCCACCCTTCGTGTTCCCATCATGCAGCTGAGTGTTTGAGCTCCATGTTTGAAGTTTCCTCACAGGAAACTCGACCCAGATGTTCCACTTTTTGCCAACAAACTCCAGCTGAGCAATGTTTGCTTGTTTAACTCTGAACCTCCGAGCGTCCTGACATCGGCCGACACCTCCACATCTACATTTAAGGTTAAATGAGGAGCTATGCCTGAAGCCCCTCCTCCTCCTCCCCGCTGAGCCCTGGAGGTTGGTATCTGGTTGACCTCAGCCGCTGACCTTTACCCCCTGCCAACGCTTCGCCTTGCTGATCGCAGCTGAGGAAATAACAGCCGGGCTCACGTTACTGTTTATCTTCCTGTGATGTGGCGCTGAAGACACGACGGTCAGAGGCGAGAACTGTCCCTGAACCACCACCGCTCAGGAACGCCAGGTCCTTCACACCCTCTGAGACCATTGGACCTCAGCCATTGAAGGTCCAGACATGTGTCCAGGGCTGAAGTGTTTATCAACTGTCTGAAGAGATTCCTCACTGACCCCATTTACATGACCATATAAACCAGGGGTATTCAAATCTGGTCCTCGTGGCCCGGTATCCTGCATGTTTTAGATAGTTCCCTCTTCCATCACACCTGGAAGCCATTACATCATTATCAGGTTTCTGCAGAGCTGGATGATGAGCTGATCATTAATTGAACCAGGTGTGCTGGAAGAGGGAAATATCTAAAACATGCAGGATACCGGCCCTCGAGGACTGGATTTCAATACCCCGATATAAACCAATAACTGTTAATAATCAAATAATTGGAATAATCAGATCTAATGCGTTTACATGCGCTTCAGAAATACAATAATCAATCAAATTACTGGTATTGCTATTCTTTGACACATCCAAGACTCTAATTATCACCATAGCCCCTTACTATTGATTATATGGAGAGAAAAAATAGTTTCTTTTGTAATAAGTAAAAATCAAAATTATAATAATAATAATAATAATTAAACTGGTATTTAAAGGGTTAAAATCCTGAAAATGAATGTTTGGTAGTTTTGAGCAGAGCTGAAGTTGTTTAAGTGATTCATGAAAAAAAAAGTAGAAAAATATAAATATAAAAAAATATACTATTGTATTGATGACTTTATAGCAGTTGTTGGTACCTGCACATTTTAGAAGGTGCCCAGAGTGAGTAAAATGCATTAATTATCATTAAACCTGTTTCCATGACAATATAAATCCAACGATGTGGTGCTGAACACTCACTGTGGACAGAGCCAATCTTGTTGCTCATGGCGTAGCGGATTAGGCGATTGTCAGTGTCAAACATCACGAAGATCTGGTCCACACTGAGCTGCTGGGTCGGAGGAACCGCCCTGGAGGCGTCATCCTGAGGGCAGCTCTGGAAGGAGATGGTCTGACGCCACTGGTAGCTCTGCGTCTGGACGTCGCCGGTCGGGGAGGTGATGGTGTAGTCGCGGTTGGAGGAGGAGGTGATCACTGAGAGGAGAAACACAGTGGCAGGTTTTACAGATACACAACCCGGACATTGAACGCAACAGCTTAAAGTAAAGACATTGAGTCAATTAACATGACCCTATACATCAGTTAATTGTAATAATCAGATCTGATGTGTTTACATGCACTTCAGAAATAGGATAAGCGATAAACCCTGGTTTAGATGTTTCAGTCCATTATCTGATTTCTTTCGGAGTATGTACGTACAGTAGAATCAAACTTCCTGTTATTGTCTGAGCTCATGTTTGACTATGTCACTTCTGTTTTCTACAATGTAATTGTTTTTCCATATGTGCAGATGTAAAAGAACAAAAAAATCAGATTAACAGGTATACATGCATGAAGACATCAAATTATAGTGGAGAAATCCAGGTGTGTTCATTTGATTTCTCTTAGCTCCTTGTTGTGAATTCACCTCAATATTCCATTATTTTTGTAATGATGTGCTGTTAAACACCCTTTGTGAATGTACGTGTGTTTACTGCTCACCTATGACCCCTGATGTTCACGGATAGTGTTATTAATGTCACAACATTGTACTTATTTTGGATCTGGATCATTTTTGTTTTGTTTTGATTTGTTGACTGGAGGAAGTGACCAATAGTATCATCAACAAAATAATCTACATACCTGAGACTGGAAAGAATATTTAATTACTACTATAATGTCACTATTTTGCATCATAGTTATTGTATGTCCTATTTCCACTTGATTCAGGATCTGCGTCACAGCACAAATAAAAAATTTTTTCTAGAACTGTAAATGAATTTCTGCAGTAAGGGAATAATCACATTACTGCTGTTATCTGATAAAATATATCAGATTATGCTGTTTACATGATCACTAATAATCTAAGAACTCCACAAATCAGATAATGTTCATAGTATTAGTGTGGATGTAAACAGACTCAGTGTTGGTTCTAAACCGTCTGGTCTGTCTGTCCGCGGTGGCGTCAGCGTCCTTACGGTTTTGGTCGTACTGGTAGATCTCCTTGTATGGGTTGATCTGGACCGAGGACCCCAGTGGGATGGCTGGCAGACGTCCCTCCAGCTCAGTGCTGACCACCAGATGATCATGTTCGTCGATTCCCTTAAATTGCTGCCGGATGCTCAGGCGCTCGTTCCCAGGATAGAAGACAACGTCGGCCTGTCGAGAGAACACACCACCTGCAGGTGTGACACACAAAACGCATCAGCGTCGGACGTTTGCTGCAGTTTTTCTGTTTTGGAAAAATTGCTTTTCCTCACCCACAAGGCTGAACCCATTGTGGAACCCCGGCTGCTCCAGGGCAAAGGCCCACCCGATGATGCCCCCTAGGGACGACAGCGGCTGCAGGGAGGGGCCCAGGCTGTGGGGGATGTTACTGATGGCCACGTAGGCCCGGCCGTCATTCGCCACCACGTACGAGTGTAGGTCGTTGTTGCTGAACTCCACGGGCGTAGGTGAGTTCCCGATGAACACCCGCCCAGACACCTTCCCATTCATTCGCTGAGGTTTACCTGGAAAACAGTTTCTTTTCCTTCATAATTCTGTTCATTTATATCAGTTTCATCAATTATTTTATTAACTTTACTTCATTTTACTGATTATTTGTTGATTGTGTTGACTACTTTGATCATTTTGACTCATTTACTTAATTATTTTACTAATTTTTCACAGATTTTACTCAGTATATTACTAACTTTTGTTCTTTTTCTTCACTGTTTTGTTCATTTATGTCAGCTCCATCAATTATTTTATTCATTATACTTATTATTTTGTTGATTATGTTAACTTTTTTTTTTTTTTTTTTTTTTTACATTTTTTGATCAGTTTGGATCATTTTATTGAATATTTTACTCATTCCTCTTTTTCTTCATTGTTTTGTTCATTTATATCAAGTTTCATTGATGATTTTAATCATTGTCCTTCATTTTACTTAGATTTTGTTGATTATGTTGATTTTTTTTTATTATTATTTTTGTTCATTTTGGCTCTTTTTCCACATTTTATTAATTATTTTTTACACATTTTTCTTCTTTTTCTTCATTGCTGTCTTAGCTTTAGAACCTTACTGAATGTCTAACAGACATAATCTAACATTTTTCAATTAAGATTTCATGGAATTAAAGCAACAACTGGAACAAATAACACAAAAGCATGCAATGAAAGAAAATGAAAGGAGAAAATATTAATTGATAAAATGAATTAAAGTTTTCTGACAATGAACAACCTGAATGTGGTGAAACTGGACATTCACCATCATGTTTCTCTATTCAGTGCCTGTTAGTGCTTTCTTTTTATGTAAATCATTTCTGTTTTTCAGCCAATAATGCTTTAACATAATTCTAAATGTGTTTTTATCACTGATGTTTCTGGATATGGGATACATTTACTTTTATACAGATGTAAAGAAAGTTTTCAAACCTTTTCTGTTTCTTTGTATAGTTCCAAAAATGAGGATGAAGTGAGTAAAGAGTAGTCAAAATGTTCTGAGAATGAAGTCAAAACATTATGGAATAAAGTCATAATACTGAGAATTGTCAGAATTCCCAGCTGACCCAAACATAATGTCTAATATTTAACGTTCTTACAGGTTCAGGGTCTCATTATTTTACTTACCATGACAGAGTTATATTCACAGCTTTATTCTTGTAATATTTTGAATTTTTCCATTAGCCTCACCTTCTGCAACGCAGTCCTTCCCGTTCCCATAGAAACCGGGTCGGCAATGACAGCAGTATCCGTTGCTATAGTCACGACAGTCGGCGAACTGCGAGCATTTGTGTCTGTTGTGAGCGCACGTCTCCAAGTTATAGGCAAATACTGAGGAAAGAATCAGAGACATGATTAGAACCAGGGTTATTATCATCGACTAAAACCAAAAATTCAACTGAAACCAAGAAGAAAAGCTCAAAGTGTAAAGACTCAGGGTGGTGGATCACAGGGGTCAAAGGTCAGGCTAGATCATATGAAGATAATTTTGTGTTTTTATTATGTAAGCAAAGGGAAAAGAGGCAAACCAAAAAAAAAATCAAGATTTGAAAACAAAAATGAGGCTTGCACTGGGGCTCCAGCATACAGTCGGGCTGAACCCCAGCTCATAGCCAGGCTACGCATTTGGAGCCCAGCTGGGGTGAGGCGGGGAGCCACCCTGGGGTGCCATGTTCCCACCACAGTTCCCACCATGTTCAAGGGGGCGGGAGGACCAGGCACAGTCAATCCAAAGCAAGCTAGCAATAGAAATCCACCCCTTCAGCTCATGTAGATCCCACCCATCACATTCAGTTGAACTTGCAAGCAAAAGTTTTTGCTAAGAAAAAGATTTTGACACACAAAACTTTTCTACTCGCAAACAAGTTTGTCTCGTAAGTAAATATCACTTGAACTTGCAAACAAAACTTTTAAAATGCCAAAATATTTTGGCCTGCGAGCAGACGTTTCAGAATTGAAATTAAAGAAAATGAGAACACAATCGATTTTGTTAAGCTTACAAATTTTGAAACCTTCATTTTTGTTTTCAAATCTTGATTTTTTTTGTTTGCCTGTTTTCCCTTCGCTTGCATAATAAATATACAAAATTATCTTCATAGGATCACGGTTCTACAGTCATGGATTCAATCACTGATCATAAAAACAAGACAAAGACAGATCAATGAAGAAAAGAACATGCAAAACTAAAGCTGCTTCAGTCAACCTGTGCAATCAAATAATCACTAAACTGAAAGGTTTTCACGATGTAAAGATTACTACCTTATTATTACCTTGGTCATGGAAGGTGAACAGGGGTATTTGTTTTCACCCTTGTCCATCTTTGTGCGTGATGATGTTTACAGTGTAACTCCATAAAGAAACTTGGTATATTTATTGACTGAGTGAATATCTGGAACAAATGAGTTTTCTTTCATTTAATTTAAGCGTTAAATGTGTTCTTGTTGTATTCATGTCCTTAAATAAACATTAAATGTAACACTACAACATTAACTATTGAATATTTAACTACTGACAGTGTTACTGATGTGGTTTTAATCTGGTCTGACGCATTTATATTTCACTGATTCACACATTTTAAATCTGTCCCAGAGCTTTAACATTCACCAAAATCTAACTGATTTAATGAAAAATTCAACTGTTTGTTCAGAATAAAACACTGAGTTTTACATTTTCTCCACCAGGTTAATGAACCTAATGTTACTCTCACTTCAACTAATGTTTAAATTTTAAGTTTTAATTAAATGGACAGATTTTTCCACAAATAAAATCCAGTTAATCAGTCATCATTGACCTCTCCTGGTTTCTTTCATACATTTTTCCACCATTTTACATCATGTTGTAGAACATCTGAACCTGCGGTGAAGCCCAGTGTCCTCTTGGAGACTCACCGTTGACGTCCAGGTCTTCGTCTTCATCCACTACCACAATCTGTGGATGCTGAGGTCGGGGGTGAGGTGGAATGGGCCGGACCTGTTCAGGGCTGGTGTACCTCGGTCCAGCCGGGTCAGGCTCCACCGGAGAGAATCTGGGATCCGTGTACCTCTGTTCTGGATCGCTGTATCTGGGCTCCGGTTGGTACCGTGTCTCAGCATCAGTGGACCTTGGTTGGGCCATTTCCGTGGTAGTGTATGTCGGTGTGACTGTCTCGGATTCGGAGTATTCTGACTCAAATTCATTCAGGATTTCGTACTCGGGTTCGTCGGTCTCTGGTTCTGGTGTAACAGTGTCTGATTCTGAGGAACTTGGAGGGATGGTGAGGAGCTCCTGGTCTTCACCTGGAATCTTTTCAGTTGTCTGAGTTTCAGGGGTCATGAAAACCTCCTGAGGCTCATCTGGTAGCCTTGGTAACATGGTGATGGGAGGTATGGTGGTGAACTCCTCAGGGACTGTAGAGAGTATTCCCGATGTGATGCCCAGGAAGATGGGCGAGGCTCCAATTTCATACACCCAAACTCCACGCCGTCCTGAGTTTGTCTTCCTGTTTGGACATAAAAAAAACAAAAAAACATCAAATCAATGTGGGAGATGTCATGACAGTCTCTCCTGATTGAGTCAAAAAAACATAATGTCTTTAAACCAAACAAATCATACTCGGTGAGCGTCCTGATGGAGCTCTCCTCGTTGGTGGTGGTCTGGTAGTATGTCCCCTGTGTGGTTCCCCACCACCAACCCGCCACAAGCCCCTCATTAAAACCAGCCTCCAGGACTTTACTATCGCCCCCTACAGTTGTGGAGAAGAAGTGCAGGCCATCTTTGGGGTACAGGAGTATGGCCACGGAGGATGACTTCATGAAGGCCACGACCAGCTGGAAGGTGTTGCCCTGGAAACACAAAGACACCACAATATTCAGTTCCAATCTAAACAAGGTTCATAGTACTCCCGTGCTCAGCATTGTGGATGTAAATCACAGTTTGTCACCTTGGTGTCCAGTCTGTCCCCTCGCTCGGTCGACCCTTTGGCGGCCATGTTCTCCCAGGTGACAATGAGTGCGTTGCTGGGCTTTTCATCATCTCGGGGAAAGGCCTGTTGGATCCGTTGGGAGGCACGGCTCAGCACCCCTGGGCTGCTGTCCTGTCTGAAGAACACCTTCCCCCGACCGTCGCTGTTGTCCAGGTCTCCCAGCAGCACCGCCATCATCTGAAAACCTGCCGGCATCTTTCCCAGGTAGTCCTGCTCGGCCGGAGGTTTGTCCAGGGACACGAAGCCATTAGTGTTGATCTGAAAGAGGAAGTGAACATGAATCAGTTTGTCGACATCAGATTTCACCAGAAGTACAATGAATGTCAATTCGGTAAAACACCTTTTGCTCTGAGAGTTTTATCCCGCCCCCCGAAGGGGAGGCAAGGGGTATTGTTTTTGGTTTGGTTTGTTTGTTTCTTTTTTAACACTCTATCAGCAAAACTATTGGTTGAATTCACACCAAATTGGGTTTATAGATTGCCAGTGACCCAGAATAGACCTGATTACATTTTGGGAACAGTAGGTCAAAGTTAACATTTTTTATTAATTTTTAATTTTTTTTCCCATTTACTTATAATGGACAAAATTTCACATGTCTGTAGCAGCAAAACCATTGGTTGAATTCATACCAAACCGGGTTTATACATTTACCAGTGACCCAGAATAGACATGGTTACATTTTGGGAAAAGTGGATCAAAGTTAAAATTTTGTATGAATTTTTAAAATCTTTTTTCTTCTCCCATTTACTTATAATCGGCGAAATTTCAAATGTCAATAAAAACATAAATTTAGTTTCAGTTTGCTTCAAACTTGGCACATATATAGAGACAGTTGATATGCTGACATCACCACATGCATAGACATGATGACATCAGCTGGATTGTTACCAAAATAAGCTAAAATATGTGCGAGGGGTGGGGTTTGTTTTGTTGTTACCTGGGATTTCACTGCAACGTTCAGCAGTTTTAAGGTAAAAGAGAAAAATACAAACATGTCTTCATTTGTAGTTTTTAACATTAGTTGAAATGTCACATGACATCCAACAGTCAGCTGGACGCATCAGTTAGTTTAAGCGTCAACCCAGTAAATAACAAAATACACTTAACATTTGCACAGTTCAGACTGGTCCTCCAGACAATCATGGGATTATTTCCATGAGGTCAGTGAACACATTCTGACTAAGCTCTAAATTGAAGACGACCTTTTTGAGACTGTGTTAAATAAAAGTGGCCGTTGGACTGTAGTACATTATGAGTTACTGTATTTGTATGAAGTGTTTTCCAGGGCAGATTACACTCAGTTCATTTGTCTGGTCGTGGACTTTGTCGCCCACTGAAATCCAACACAATGCCCTCCCTTTTAGTCCGAAGAATGGGCTCCTTTTAACCTCATTAACTCAAATCGGCTGAAAACACTGAGTGGCTTCTGTTTGAGCCCAGAACAAACAGCGTAAAATGTGACTGAAGCGTCTGTTTGCCGTCCAAGTAAAAGGCAGACGAGTCGAACCAGACAATTGGGCTTCAGGTTGAGTTTTATGTCCAAACGCTGTGATCATGACATGTTTGTATGCCTGAAATAAAAGAGAAACTGATCGGTTTATGTCTGAGCTGAAAAAATCCACATCTCAACATGATGTGTAATCTATGCATTTTCATGAAAAACCAAGCAAACCAACTCCTGAAAACATTTATGTGCCAAAGAATTAAACAAAACAACAGACAATGTCGATTCCTACATCAGAGACCCACCTGTTGGTACTTTTCACAATAAAAGCCCTCAACAAACACTTACAACATTTCACTCACAGGAAACTCAGTAAATTACCTGAAAATGTTGTTTAATTTGGTGAAGTAGTTACAGGTAAAGTTAAACACGGTAATGTCAACATAGTGAAGGGAATGTAGTGAAATGAAACAGACTGACAAAGAATCACAGATGAATGTGAATGAAAATATAGAAGTAGGGAGGTTAAAATGTCATTAGAAAAATCAGTTGATATCGATCATGATAAAAATGTTCTTTCTTGTCTTTAACATTAGGTTTGACATTAGATTGAATGATGTTTTTAGCAAGTATTATTCCAAAAAGGGCGGCACGGTGGTGCAGTGGATAGCACTCGTGCCTCACAGCAAGGAAGTCCTGGGTTCGATTCCAACACCAGTCGGTGGGACCTTTCTGTGTGGAGTTTGCATGTTCTCCTCGTGTCTGCGTGG
>JAPQRP010000001.1:33768324-33796199 GCA_037367295.1 Apogon hyalosoma
ATATTTATATTCGTATTCTTTTAACCAATGCTTCTTTTTAATTAATTGTATTTATTCATATTCTCCAGTGTTTCATCGGCAGGGGCCCTCTGCGCAGGGAGGCAGCTGTGGGCTCCTGCAGCTGGTGGCGCCTCCTTGGGGTCTGCTCCTTCCTGGTGGGGTGGGGGTCACTGCCACTGCAATGCTTTTTGTTGATTTTTTTTGTTTATATTGTTGACATCAAATGGTCCTAAAGTGCAGATTTCTCTGATGATCTGCACATAACAACAGATTGTAAAGATGGTTCATTATCATAGTTTTAACCAAATTCACTCTTAAAATTTAATATTTTATTATTTTATATAGATGAGATATTTTATGTTCAGTAACTGCTTTAACTCCCAATTCAACAGATTTTTTTTTTAATTATTATATCTCAGGGTCATGAATGAGTGAGCCATCATCATCATCATCATCATCGTCATCATCATTATCATCATCATGATGTCAGACGTATGGAGCATTTCATGTGAGGAAGATGAATCTGGAAACCAGGAGGTGATGAAGGTCCATGATGAAGGTTTGGTTCAGATCTGTTGCCTCCCCAACAGGAAAACAGTTAAAAAAAAAAAAAAAAAAAAAAAAGTAGAAACAGCAGCTGAATAAAAATAGAATGACAAGAGAATCAGGTGCTCAGCATCTACTGAACAACGATTATATAATGAAGGAGGAGAGGGAGGGGGAGGGGGAGGAAGAAAAAGGAGATAGTAGTAGTAGTACACCTCTGCATTCCTCTACAGTTTATTTTGTTTTTAATTAATGTTTGTCTGTTTTAACATAAATCCATTACATTAAAGTTTCAGTGTGTGAATGAGACAGACACTGGAGAATTCAAACACTGACATTAAATCCAGAAACCCGTCATACCCACAAATTCATTCATTCATTCATCATCTGAACCTGCTTTATCCTCACTAGAGTCGCGGGGCACACCCATAATATTCAATAAAACACAAGAACAAATAAAAGAACAAAATATTCAACAAAATGATCAAGAAAAGCAACAAAATGAACAAAACTGGACAAAAAATTAAACAAAATGATCAAAAAGCAATAAAATGAATAAAAACAAATAAATATTAAAATGATCCACAATTCAATAAAATGCACAAAATTAAACACAATATGCAATGAAATTATTAAAAAAAATTAAACAAATTAGCTTAATATTTTTTGTAAATCATCAAAATGTCTACAAAATTGTGTATAAATCTGTACCCGTGTACTATCGTACCCCTGTGTACTGTGTCCTCCTTCCAGATCCATCTCTCCTCCTTCTGTTATATATTGTTGTGTATTATCTGTGTATTATTATGTATTCGTCTATACTGTTGTGTATTTCTTTGTACTTTTGTGTACTGTCGTGCACTCGTGTACTCCCGTGTACTGCGTCCTCCTTCCAAATCCATCTCTCCTCCTTCCTCTCTCTGCAGCATCCCTCCTCCAGCTCAGCCAATGAGCTTCCGGCTGCTGTGAACATGTGACCCAGAGCAACCAATGCCCCTCCACTTTTACCGGCAAAAAGAGGGAGGAGTGCACCTCCTCCTCCTCTGCTCCTCTTCCTCCGTGGACCAGTCGGTGCGTCCGTGAAACCGTCTCCATCTCGTCTCTACCTTCTTCTTCTTCTTCTTCTTCTTCTTCTTCTGGTGCCTCCGGGGGGGCGGACCCCTTCCCTGGGGAACCGTCGGGGGGGATGGAGGCGCCGGAGGGGACCCCGGCTCAGGAGCAGCATCACACCGGTAACGGCTCCCACCTCCCGCCCCCTCCCACCATCACACCGGCCATCCCTCCGTCCGTGAAGCTGGGTCTGACCGTCGCCTACACCGTCTTCTACTCCCTGCTGTTCGCCTTCGTGTACGCGCAGCTATGGCTCGTGCTTCGGTACCGACACAAGCGCTTCAGTTACCAGACCGCCTTCCTGTTCCTGTGTCTGATCTGGGCCGCCCTCCGCGCGCTGCTCTTCTCCTTCTACTTCAGAGACTGCGTCACCGCCAACGCGCTCGCGCCCTTCGCCTTCTGGATCCTCTACTGTTTCCCGGTGTGTCTGCAGTTCTTCACCCTGAGCCTCATGAACCTCTACTGCGCACAGGTGAGACCGGGTCAGGCTAGGAACCGGGTAAGACCGGATAAGACTGGGACAGGAGATAGACCAGAGGGACCAGATAGAACATCTAGACCTCTGACAGATAGACCAGAGGGAACTGGTAAGACCAGGACCAGGTAAGACCAGGTCACACAAGGAACTGGATAAGAGTAGGACAAGAGACCAGAGGGACCAGATAGAACATTTAGACCTCAGATAGACCAGAGGGATGTGGAATGACCAGGACCTTGGTCCAGGACCAGGTGAGACCTGCACCTGTAAGACCAAGACAAGATATTGACCAGAGGGACCAGGTAGAAAATCTAGACTTCAAGCAGAAAGACCAGATATACCAGAGGGACCAGGTAAGACAGGGTGAGACTGGGACCAGGACCAGGTCAGACAGGGAGCTGGGTAAGGCTGGGACCAAGGATAAACCAGATAGTCCAGAGAGACCACAGGGACTGGGTAGACCAGAGGGACAAGACAAACCAGCAGAACATCTGGATCTCAAACCAGATTGAAGACCAGTACAAAGTCTAGACCTTAAACCATGTCTCTGCTGGTCTAGTGGTCTAATCTGTGGGTGGGCAGAACCTCTCAGAAAAGGTGGGTCAGGTTTCAGTCCAAACACAGTGGTGTTGAGTTTCCCTAATGATGAACCAATCGATCAGACAAGCTGCTGAGGAGGAGGATCAGAAGGTCTGGAACCTGGTGTGGTCTTGAGCCTACTAATGGGTGTTTGTTTATCGACAGGTTTACTTCAAGGCCAAGTCCAAGTACAGTCCATCATTGTTGAAGTACAGGTGGGTCCACCTCCTCTTTCATGATGGTCTATTTGTAAATCCATCACAAAGAAAGATTTAATAATTGGATGTTTGAAATATTCTCTAAAACCATCATCTGAAGACCATGACTGAATTCATCCTCCATCATTAAAGATTGTTTTGTTGTGTTAATGGATTTATTTATTGATATTTTAAGAAAAAACACTAAGTCTGTTTAAATACGCACTAAAACTCTGATCATTATCTCATTTCTGGAGGTATCACATTATTAGTGATCATGTAAACGGTATAATGAATCCATTTACATGACCATACAAACCTAATAACTGTTAATAATCAAATAATTGCAATGATCAGATCTGATGCATTTACTTCAGTATTCTTTATGGTACAGTTTCCTCTCATCCAAACACAAGAGCAAACTTTCTTGCACAGTTAACCAGGCCAGCAAAATCACTGAAGCACCACAATCCCCCTTCTCCGAACTGTACAGCTTGTTTGGGATCAGGAAGGCCACCCTGATCACAGAAGACCCCTCCCATCCCCTCCACCACTGCTTTCCCATGCCTGCTGCCATCAGTCAAACTCTATAAAGTTCCACTAGCCTGGAAGAACATCTATAAAAAAATCCTTCATTCCCTCCGCATTAACACCGGCAGGCTCACAGCTGGGCTGGCACGAACTGCATCTTGGGAATTATTTCCCAACCAAGTCTACACGAGTCACCAACCAATACATCCTTAGTTTAAGATAGCAAACAAGAACAACATCCGGTTATTCCATGTGTTCTTGGTTTATGTGAACTTGCAATTGGAACAGTACTTGGGCTGCGACTGATGACATTTCATGAGAATGCGAGAACAGAAGAACAGATAAAAACGCGTATTGAGAAACAGCTTCAGAGTTCGTACATATGTAGTGACGGTAGAATCATACTTCCTGTTATTGTCTTCAATTCATGTTTGACATCACTTCCATTTTCTACAATTTAATTGTTTTTCCACATGTGCAGATGAAAAAGAATGAAATAAATCAGATGAACAGGTATACGTGCATGAAGACAACAGTATTTGGGAGAAATCCAGGTGTGTTAATCTCATTTCTCATAATCAGATTACTGCTGTTATCTGATAAAACATTATATTATACTGTTTATATGATCACTTGAATGATAATAAATGAGATTATGATCAGATTTAGTGTGAATATAAACAGGCTCAATATAATGTGATGTTTTATCAGATATCAGCAGTAATCTGATTATGAGGAATCAGATTAATTGAACTGAAACGTCTAAACCAGGGTTTATTGATTATCATATTTCTGAAGTGCATGTAAATGCATCAGATCTAATTATTACAGTTATCTGATTATTTACAGTTATTGGATTTTTATGGTCATGTAAATAGGTTCAATGAAATAATTTTACCTGGAAATTGAAAATGAAACTCACAAATGGGTAAAAAAAAAAAATGTCTATGAGGGAAGGGGGCTGGTTTTGTTTGAAGAACCACATTTAACTGGATCAGAATCGTGCCCAGAATTAAATTAAAAAATGAACCTGTTAAACCATCTTCTGTATTAATCCATTTTCATGACGATAATGAAATGATCAACTTTATCAAGAGAAAGTAAGTTTTTATGTTGACATAGTGAACTAATGAATGAATAAATAAATAGCATTACCATGGCAACAGCAGACACTGGTAAACATGGCCACTCTGCTTCCATTGGTCAAATGGTCAAACAGTGTCCAGAGGCTGTAGAACATTTTGAGTTTGGAGCCATTGTTTGGGTGGAAGCAAAGTTCGCATTTTTATTTACAAATCATTTAAAATACGTGTACAGGTTGTATTCAGAATTTCCAGGAAGATATGATTTTTGTAAAAAGGGTAATCCCAGAAGCTACTCATAGCTTATAAATGGGGGCCCAAGACATTAAGCAAAAAGTACAATTTATTATGAAAACAATCCCCATTTCTAACTAAGCTAAAACCTAACCTTTGCTCTAAAAATGACCTAAGGTAATTCCAATAAATACAGACAGTATAGAATTTAGACAACATCAACACATCAGCACACCAGGCACGAGGCAAAAAAAGGGAAAAAAAATACAATAACAGACTTAAATTAAACATATTTGAAAAGCAGTTTTTGTTTTAATTGCTTTTTAAACACGGGCGGGGATGCAGACTCTTTTATGGTGCTCTCAGTCTCATTCCAAGTCTGCGGACCTTTGACTGTCACACTAAGACTAGAGCATTTCAGTTTCCGTTTCTGTCCCTTTATAGGATGTTTTTCTCTAGTGTTGTGTACATGAGTAGGCAAATAGATTGGAACGAGACGACAGAGTCTGTCATTGAGTCTAAATATTACCTTATACATTACACAGGCATTGTGGAAAGCGTTGGACTCAGTAAGTTTCAGAAGTTTGTATCTATAGAAAAGAGGATCAGAGGGAGCATTTAACTTAGTCCATGAGATTACTCGAATGACTTTATTTTGTAACACTTGTACTTCCTCAAGATAAGTAGGATATGTATTGCACCATATGACATTACAGTAGTTTAAATAAGGCTCAAAAAGAGACCGATACAAGTTAAGAAGAACTGAGTGAACATGTGCAGGTGTAGGTCTGGATCTGGCAGGTTTCAGGTTCTACTCCGCTTCTCCTCCCCCAGGCTCCCACTGTACCTGGTCTTCCTCGGTATCAGTCTTCTGTTCCTGGTGGTGAACCTGGTCTGTGCCCTGTTAGTCAAGATGACCGCCGCAGATGTCAAGACCATCGTCCTGGTCCGGGTCACCATCAACGACAGCCTGTTTGTGCTCTGCGCCGTCTCGCTCTCCGTCTGCCTCTACAAGGTTGCCAAGATGTCGCTGGCCAACATCTACCTGGAGTCTAAGGTAAGGAGGAGATTGCTGTGCAGGTTTTCCGTTTGTCTGTGCATGCTATCGTGGTGACTAATGGCAGATACATGTGTTCAGGGGACGTCAGCGTGTCAGGTGACTCTGATCGGTGTCACCGTGGTGCTGCTCTACGCCTCTCGGGCCTGTTACAACCTGGTGGTCCTCGCTCTGACTGACATCGAGACGATCAACTCCTTTGACTACGACTGGTACAACGTCTCTGACCAGGTGGGTGCGGTCAAACCGCCTGCAGGGTCATGTGATGTTTATGGACTTAATAATGAGCATAACCCCTCCCCTAAAACCAAAGCCGTCAGCTTCAGTGGTCCTCATCAGACCCTTTTCCTCCACAGGAGCTTTAACTTTATCCTGGGTTTTGAGGTAGAGCGGGTCATCCTGAGCCACAGCCGCCTCATTTAACACTGAACCCTGTTGACTAATTTATCCGAATAACAACTATTTCTAATTTGCATAAATTAGAAAAAAGACAACGAACACTGAGAGGATTCTGGCTCAGACCTGAACATCATGGACTTTCTTCTTCTGCCTCTTCAGGCTGACCTGCGTTCGTCCCTGGGCGATGCTGGATACATCGTGTTCGGAGTGATTCTCTTTGTCTGGGAGCTTCTGCCCACATCGCTGGTCGTCTTCTTCTTCAGGGTCCGACGGCCGCCTCAGGACAAGGTCAGTAAAATCTGTGTCTGTAAAACAATGACCACCTTAAAACCCTGACATCTGTGCTTCTACAGATACACTTTCACCTTAAAAATGAATGCTTCTTATGTGGTTGTTTGTTCTACAGAACACTGTTGGGTTACCAAACCATGTCCTCTCCTCCAGAGGGTATTTCTTTGACAACCCTAATCGATATGACAGCGATGACGACTTGGCGTGGAGCATCCCTCCTCAGAATGCATCAGCAAGGTACAAACATCTTCAGTCATACAGGACGACCACGTCTACAACCCTTCAGATGGTTTTCAGCTTCTAGCTGCATTAGATTATCTTGGTTTTAGTCTTAAAATAAAAGCTTGAAACAAGAAAGTGGAAAGACAGAGATGGTGGTGACCAAAGCAGAGCTAAAAACATAGGTTTTAACCTGTTCCTTCCACTGAACTAATGTTAATGTTCTCATATTACCACATTCCAAAGTTTATAATTGAAGAACAAAGGACAAAATTAAGCAATGACACCTCATTTGAAGATAATCTGTAGTTTTGGAACATTTACTTAATATGTGGATAAAATACAACCTGAACTACTCTAGTCCCATTAGCTCTAAACACTAGCTAGGTGATTCTTTCACTAATTATATCCAGTTTCAGGGATATAATAGTTTTACCATGAATGCTGGATATCCTTCGTGTGAATGCGATAACTAGGACAGATTTGGTTGGATTTCTTCTCCCTTGATAACCAACATAGGGGACCCCTAGTGGAAGAACCCTATTGATTTCAGCTTCTCTATGAATATTATAAGTCTTATGGGGGCGCTATAGTTGAAAATCAGTTTTTTGGGCAAAAATCAAGGGTAATGGGCCAATTGAGATCTAATTTGGTTCATATTGATTGTCTTACAAATGTCCATTTTCTGGCTACCATCCAGATTTCACATGGTGTCATTTTTATTCACTAAGTGGAGTTTTGTGGGGGAAAATGGTTCTCTGACCCTTATTCTGTTACTATCAGGTTGATATAGCTCAAACTGAGTTCATATTGACTGTCTAACAATTATCGTGGATAGATTTATATATAGCAGAGGATTGGGGGCATTTTGGAGATATACCCTTGCTGTTGGCCCCCGCCAGTGTAAGACTCGTTATGTTTTGTGGTTCAGGAAGACAGTAAAATAAACTTGCAGAATCACTTGGGGAGAATCTAATCTTTCTAACAAAGTATAAGATGAATATAGTCAAAGTCAGCTGTATTGTCAGTTTTACCACATGTACAGCACATACAGAGACTGAAAGGCCCACAAAAAACAACAAAACCCATCAGATGTATTTTTCGGGACGGAGACTTAAAGGGGTGGGCATGTTTGTTTCATGGATTATAAAATTTTTTTTTAAAAGATGGATGCCATGACGCTGCTTCCTCTCTGTGTAGAAACAAAGCCACGAGTGGTGAACGTCACATCCTGCCATCTGATTGGTCGGTTGTTGCACCTTAGAAGAGTTTGGGACTGATTGATTATTAATATACACGATGAAATCACATTTGGTAAAATGTTTCAGACACATACTTTGAATTTGTAATGTGGGAGTGCCTTTGACTAACATGGAGTGGGCGGGGCTTGTGATGTTGTCAACATGCTTTAATTCCACATTTGAGGAGCCGTCACTGTGTCAATCTTTAAGTTCAGTCTACGATGTGTTTGAGTCCAGAACAAAAACCATGTTTAAGTAAAATCTTTGTCCACAGTCTTTCCTCCAACTGCTATGACTGGGGAAGTCGCCACAGCAGCTTCACTGTCCACACCAACGGTGACGAGCAGCGGCTTACCACCACTGCTGGGGAGCTCCACCCTTACCCATAAGCCCCTGTGCAGTCATTATCGTTCTGCATTTTGGCACCGATCAGTTATTGTGTTTGTGAAATCACTGATGTAGACGTTCACAGGTTCCTGTACAGATGAGTAAATCAGACTTACACCCGGTAGAACATTTGAGCTGATTGTATTTTTAATGAACATTGGGCTGCACATAGTGATGAACGTTACTACAGCGGCAGTGTTACTTCAGAATGGAGCTGCAGCCAGATGAAAATAAGAAGTCAGCAGTATTTATGTAATTCAACATCACAAATGTCACAAACCAACAAGTAAACACCAGATGACCTTCCAAACATCCACTGATTATAACAGATCTCCATTTTCCACCAACGTGGAGCAGCATCTGTCCAGGTTTAATTATTTTATTTATCAGTTTATTCGCATAATTCATGTCTGTACTGAACAACATCAGAGGTAAATATGTCAGATTACAGCAAAAATGCTTATTGCCATCTGTCATCCACAGACATGATGCAGGTTCACGTAAGTTTGAACGCTTCATGGTGGGTTGGTGTAAAAACTAACGCAATACTGAATTTCACCACTTGGCCTCAGTGGATTCTCCCACCTAGAACATAATCAGACTGGATGAAAGTGTAAAGACTCCAGTCCACTGAGTGGCGCCACCGCACCTCTCAGCTGGTTGGGTGACCACCAGGCATTTCCACGTTTCTTAGCCTCCGGTTTACAACTTCAGATTTCAGGTTCACGTTTTACTTCCCTCACATCTGGTCGTCATGAACTTCCTCTTCTAACGAATGTGATCTCTTTAGCGTTGTTTCCTCAGTTCAGCAGGAAGCTGATCACACCTCCATAAATCCATTTTGGACAAATGCTAGTTATTGTTTTCCAGTTATCAAGTTGTTTACCACTGATGTAAATCCAGGTGGATTTAGTGATGTTTGCTGAGGGACACTTTAATTTGACCTGAAAACTGACCAACTCTGGTTCACAACATTTCAGCATTTGGTGATGATTCATCTTTGAGTTTCAGGAAAAGCTTGAACAAAGGCTGAATGAGTCAAGCAGTAAACAGGTTGGAGAACTGAAACTGAAACTAAAAAAAACCAATTTATCTCTGAAGAGGAGCAACTGAACTGAAAAGGCAAAATACTTGAACATATCGACATCTAGTAAATTGATGTATGGTAACACACTGAAATGACTCAACATTTTTTGTAAAATGTGCCTGAAAATGTGCAGTTAAGGGTTAAAAATCTATAATATTTATGCACTTTGTTAGACATGTATGACACTCATTGTTATACATTTTCTTGTAGTCAATAAAAATCAAGTTTAATAAAGACATTTTGAGCAGCAACAAACTCAGTTTTTTTCCAACTGAGCAAATGTTTAGTTTGTGAAATATGAGGAAAGTGGTGAAAAAGTGAATGTCATTGAATGTCTCATCTGATTCACAACAAAAAACACTGTTTATTGTCACAGAGAAATAAAGAATAATCAGATTCAAACCAGACAATAATCAGATTTAAGACGCTGGAGTCAGGGAATTTATGGAAAACTGATGAGCTGCTGCTAAAAAAAAGTCATTGATTAGATAATGATTGAAGTTGGATGGAAAGGGTTCATTTTTCATCCTATAACTGATACCATTGTTAATCGACCCGTTGGATGTTTCAGAATTCATCTGGTGTATATTTTTCCACTTCCTGTCCAGATTCTTCTTCAGTGGATGACCCCTGACCTGAGTGTTGAGCTGTGGTTCAGATCCAGGACATCTGGTCTGAATTTAGGATTCTCAATTCAAGTTTCACAGATAATGTCAGATTCACTCTAGTTATTTGATCATGTATTTTAGCTGAAAAATAAGAGACTCCACATCATTTGACATTAAACATCTGTCATCTGTTTTCCTCTTGACCACTGAATTGTATAGAAATAAAATGAGTGTTTTAAGAATTTGAAGGATGTGAAATTAAATTCTGTTTGCTTTGACATAATTAATATCTTGTTTGAGATGTTGATTTGATGTAAAATATTCTCTTTAAGACAGTAAAATAAAACTTGGTACAATAACCAGAGGCTTCATGAAGGCTGTTATTTGTCTTTTAACCAATCAGATGAATTAATACTTAATAAATGGAAACTGACAAAATAAATAAACTAAATGTTCTTTGGACAAATATAAAGACCATCACTTGACCTGATCAGGTCCAGGTTCTACAAAAACGGACCAGTACCAGGAACTGGATCCTGGAAAGTAAAAAGTTACCACATGTAGATGCTGTGATTTGACTGAAATCTGACATTTCATATAAATCTGGCCTGAAATCTATTAGATTTCACTTTAATTAAGTTGAATTGAACCTTCAAACTAAAAAATTAGAAAATACAAACCCGAATGAAAAAGTTGGGATTTGTAACTTATAGAATCAGGATGCAAAGATGCATCTATGATGGAATATGAAACACATGGAATATTTCATCCAGATGATGTTCAACCACAGACTGCATCTATTCATTTAAGAGCAGTTCATGGAATCATGCAGAAATTCACATTTTGTATTGTAGATTTTTTGAAAATCAGTTAAATTTGTGACATGTTTTGGTGAAAACCCAACCACTCTTCATCCACAACACACCGATACTCATTGTTACAGTGAGAACACACTGGTTTCAGTTGATATTTTGTTTTTTTAAGAGTCATAGTCCAAGGGTCTCCAAGGATACTATCTTACCCATGAGCCCCAGCTGATGCTTTCAGGCAAAAGCCTCAATTGTTTGTACAAAATAATTTAAATTGTGAGTTTAGTTAGTTTAGTTTTAGTTTGCTGATAAATGACAAGATGAAAGTACATCCTACACTTTATAGAAACAGAAGATTGTAAAGGTCTGTGATTGGGCATTTGGTGCTGAAATGCACCATGGGAGTTGTAGTGTGACAGTTATTCATCATTTGTTGGTTTTCTGAGGTTCTGAAGGAGAATCAGTGATGGTGGATTTTATGGATGAACGATTAGAAATATGACAAAGACCGAGGACTGGACAAGACTGTGGGTCACCTAGAATCTACGTCAGACCAGAATGGGACAACATGCCAATTAACTACATCATCTGGTCTCCTCAGGTTCAGAACCTAGACCTGAATCCACTATATGGAGCCAAGTTACTGTCCTTGAATTAAACTACTTTTTCTCTTAAAATTGTTTATTTCCACACTTTAAACACATAGTATATTTACTTTTTTCTACTGCGAATGAAACAAAAATCACTGTGTTGTGATTTTATTTACACTTAAGTGCCATGGTTTTATTAAATGTCTAATACTATCTAAAGAAAATTAAATCATTAGATGAATTTTAAGTAGTTGGAGCAGTTTTCTTAGACCTGAAAAACGTATTTGATACGATGGATCATGAAATACTTTTTAAAAAAAAACAAAAAAACAAAAACTAAAATAAACTTTTCCCATCAGGCCTTGGGCTGGTTTAAAACATACCTGGAATCTCAACAGCAATTAGAATAAATGATGTGACATCCTGCTTATTAAACAGCTAAAGGGGTGTACCACAGGTGTCCATTTTGGGACTACTACCCTTCTGCATATATACATGTATATTAACCAGTTAGTTTCACAGTGGCTTAAAAATAATTCTCTGTGCTTTGTTCAAAAAATGCCTCAGTATGCCATCATAAACAACTACAAACTGTCTGAAATTTACATTTTCTTTTAGCATTTACACATGTACATTACAACTTACAGATCACAATGGATCTACAAATACACAAAACATTTAATAACGGGCAGAACAGTGTTCAAATTTCACTTATTTTTCTTAAGACATTACATGATGTTCATATTTGTTTAGGTTATTCACATTTTTTGTTAAAGGATAGTTTGTAAATGTCAGCATTTTCATGTAATTTTACTTTTTTACAACTAAAACAATGAGGAAAAACTTGAGTTTTCAGTATTTGAATATTATTTTGTCAGGCCTGCGATGAACTGGCAACATGTCCAGGTTGTACCCCACCTTCGCCCTTAAGCAGCTGGGATAGGCTCCAGCGACCCCCGTGACCCCAGTGAGGATAAAGCAGGCTCAGAAAATGAATGAATGAATGATTGTTTATATCTTCAGTGTAATTTTTTCATTTCACATTCATCCCATGGGCCGGATTGGACCCTCTGATGACCGGGTTCTGGCCCATGGTCCCATGTTTGATAACCCCGTTAATGTGTCATGAAGCTCTTGTTTTATTGACTTTTTTCTTGAAGTGACTGTTTCTTGGTGTGTCTTTCAAACGTTTAGGCTTTTGTTAATTTTTATATTTTTTGTTGTCTTGAGCTGTAACTACAATTTTTAATAATCCTAGACTGCATTGGTTACATATTTTAAATGTAATAATGGTTAAAAGTATTGGTCCTGTCAAATAAAATGTAAATAAATAAAAATTACCACATAGAGGGTGAATCGTTAAACAGCAGCAGGTTGTATCAAATGTTCTTAATGACTGAAATCCAGCTCCATGAAACTAAACATGAAAATACTTTTCAGTGAAAACAAAGGTTCCAATGACATCCAGAAATATGGATTTATTTATTTATTCCTCTTTTCAAATAAATAAATTCGACAGGTTCACACATATTTGATTCCTATGAAACAAGAAAATGTTGCCTTTGCCGCTGTTAACAAAGCATCAGGTTTCGACTGGACATGAAAAGCATGAAAATCCAAAGCAGGTTTTTACCGTCGTCTTGTTCCAGAGATGGGTTTAAGGCTGAAGGACGTGCAAAGGAAATGTGTACAACACTCCATGTGCTTCCAAAAAAACACAATGTCCAGAGGTGAAAGGAGAAAACATCAAACCAAGACTTAATGCTTTCATTTACTACGTTCAGACAATGAATGAAGTTTTATTAGAAAATAAAACTGATTTTACAGGAAAAAAGTCTGAAAATCCTAAAAGAAAAAGTCATTCTATTATGAGAATTAAATCAGTGTTTGAAGCATTTGATTTACGTTGTTTTCCAATTCTGTCTCTTAATTGAATTAAGATGTAAATATTCAAGAAAAATGTAATAATATAATAAGAATAAAATAATTTAGTAAGGAAAAAAAAGGCAACTTTAACAAGAATAAAGTCAATGTTTAAAGAAAAGCAGCAAAACATCTTTACATTTTTTTGAAGTTATCACCTCGTGATGTGACTTTCCTAAAAAGAAAAATTCATTCTTATAATATTAAAACTACTTCTCATATCTTTACCTTTTTACATCAAATATTTAAGTTTCTAAGAATATTTTATCTTCAAAACATCACAATTTTATTCTCATAAAGTCATGCCTTATATTGTGAATTTATTCTCAATGTGTCAGATTTTTTGTTTTTTGTTATTATTCCTTCAAAATAAATTGAGCTCTTTCTTTCTTAAAATGCCAGTGTTTGACTCTTATGACAGCTGAATCAGAAGAAAATGATTCATTATAATACAAACGCTTTTTGTGAAACTGAAAGTTTGCATTTGCAGTTAGTTTTAATGTTGTTTTCTTCAAATAACGGGTCAATTTATCTTATCGAGAAAAGTTAGATCTTTTAAGATAATTCTTTACTACAAATGGTGTTTTGTTTTTTTTTGTTTTTTTTTTACAGAAACACAAAATGTAATGGATTATTTACCTTAAATTATATTTGTACTAAAATTTCATCAGCTGCACCTTTTAAACAAAATAATAATAATAGATTCATTAAAGCAAGTCTCTAAAACACGTATTTCATTATTAAATTATCCTACTTTGGCCTCTGTATTTTTACACATTTTTCTTCAACTGCAGCAAAAAGACATTTTATATTTTGCAGCCAATTAAAGAAAATGATGTTTGTCCATGTCAGGTCTAAAGATACAATAAAAGAAATGGATGTAAACAGAAAATTAAATACAGACAAACTCAGATTCTTTGGTCCACTTCGTATTTACATCATGGAGCAAAAGAAACATAGAAAAACCCCCAAAAAACTGAAGATTCAACTTTCAGTTTCATTTAAAGTGAAATTAATTTTCCTCATTTATTTGAACTGAATGCACCTTTAAAACATAATTGTTTTAACAGGACGTTTTCCTTAATATTTGTATCTATTGTATTTTATCGCAGTCCATTCAGTGGGATCAGACCATTATTTCTCAGATTTTGGTCACATCTTTGAAAAACGACTTGTTTGCGACTAAATCCAACAGAACCTTAACGCTGCTGGTTTAAGACGATGAAGTAAAACCAGCACAAGAGAAACTTAAACAGCAGCAAATAGACACAGACGTCAGGGATCAGACTACTACCTGGAGCATCACTGTTTTGCCTCTGGAATCAAGTCTATTCATTGTATCTGCGACTGATGACGATCCACACATTCAGACCACTGAATTTCCTAAATTAAAACCATCCGCCTCCTGCTTCTGTTCCTCCATGTATGAAACCTCCTTAAGGCTTCACTGATCAGTCTGACACACCATAGATCTGTTTCAACTAGAAAATTAACAGAACCAGGTGTTAATATGATCATGTTTCAGCTCAAACACTCACAGTAGGTCCATGTTTTATGTAGTTTTACATCAGTTTGTGCTGTAGTGTCCACCTGTGGACTGAACACTTGATGTTTTTGAACAGATTTGATGTATCTGTAGACGTGTGGATGTGACATAATCCTGTAAATACAGTTTTACACCTCAGAACAGGAGATTTAGTGCCACTTTAAGGAGACAGACTGTAACAATAGGTCTTTGTGTCTTTTCCTTTTAACTATGACAGATCAGGTTTTCAGTTTTCAGTAAACTGACCCTGAAAGGAGGTGTCTGGGTTCTCCAGAACCACCAGAACCATCCTGACACCAAAGGAGAGCATCTAGACCAGGGCTGCTCAACTCATTTTAGTTTAGGTTCCACATTAAGACTAATCTGACCTCAACTAGGCCAAACCAATAAAATACTACCATAATGACCTATAAATAATGACAACTCAAAAGTTTTACAGTGACAAAAGTTAAATTAAATTATGCAAAATGTTTACATTTGAAAACTATTCTTTAAATTATGAATAACTTGAAATCACTCAAGAAAAATAAGTGCAATTTCAACAAGATTCTACCTTTTATTAATGTTTTGAGTATTTGTAAATCCACTGTGATAATATACATGTGTAAATGATAAACTGAGATGTAATATTGTTATAATTGCACTTCTACTTTGCACTAAAACAAAGACAAAAATATGGATTATTATTTACAGGTTATGTTATTTTACTGGTCTGATCCACTTTAGATCATATCCATCTGTACGTGGAACTTGGAACTAAAATGTGAGTTTGACATTGATTGTCAATATCTTCAGTGTAATTTTTACATTTTATAATTTCATCCAATGGGCCAGATTGGACCCTGTGGCGGCCAGTCTTAGCCCACGGTCCATATGTTTGAAACCCCAAGGGTGTGAGAAGCAGACTAGTCTGAGATAAAACTACATCCTGTTGAATCGGTTGCGGTCCAGTCCATCTCCTTTAAAATGCACTAAGCAGATGGTGAAAGGAAACGTTCATTTTACTAATTTTCTGCAAAACTTGTGTCACATTTCTATGGAAACCCATCAACTGGTTGTTACTGTTAATGAAATTACTCCTGTTTTTTCCATTTTCTGAAGGTTTGTAGAAGGAAAAGAGGCTGAGTTGATGTAAGTTTTTACTCTGATATTAAACGGGAGTGTTTCATTAATGCTGAAGTTGATGGCTGTGATCAGACTCAGGGGATCATGGGGTTTTTTGCACATGTGCACACACAGTTTCTAGCAAGCGGTCATGGATGTTTAGGCCTGAGGTGGGTCGACACGAGCCCATTGGTCCAGATCATCAGGCTCCGAAAACACAACAGAAAGTATGCAAAGAAGAAAATCAACAAAAACCAAAAAGCAGCAGCACAAGACCAAAGCTCTGTCCATCCAAGTTCTTCAGAACTGGGTCCAATCAGGTGTGAATTCAACAGGATATGATGTCAGTAGGGGGCGGGGCCAGTAGAGGTATCTCCAGGACTTCTGTGTCAGTTTATTTCCAGACGTCCTGAGTTTGTCTGGGCACTGAGAGCAAGGTCGTTACTTCCTTCAGTGGCGTCCTTTAATGAACGGCGGCTTCTCGCTTTTGAATCAAAGGCGGAGACTCAAAGATCCCAAAGGCGGTTCTGATTTTCAGATAAAGGAAGCGGAGGATGAAGGTGAATGAAAGCAAAGAGTTGGGATTCAGCACTGATTCTGACGTCCATTAAAAAGGTTTTCCTTCTTCTTCTGCAGGATTAGAGGATTAAACTATTGCAGTTTTCCGTGGGCCATCGCCACCTACTGGCCAGAGGAACCATCACCTCCTGTTACCTGGTCTCCTTCAACAACAGGCGGAAGTTGTGGAGCTGATGGATGCTGGTGGACAACCTGAGACACAAAGAAAGAAAGAAAGAAAAAGGAAACAAGTGAAAAAGTAGACGGACTTCTTAAACCTCCACAACACTTTGTCCCTCCTGCTCAATGATGCCCTGCCTAGTCTGGGATTAAACTGGATTTTTATGAGACAAGACAACTGTGAACTAGATTACACTAAATTACTCTCCTGTTGGAGTCAGTCAAACCAAGACAAACATTATTCTGCCCTAGTCTAATCTTTTCAAAAAATTTTAAAAAATTCGTAAAAAACCCAAATACGAAAATTCACCCATTAAACTGTGCACTGCACGTCTCCTACTGGTAAAAAGCATGTGAGTCAAATTTGAAAAGAATCAGAAGAATAGTCTTCAAGAAATTGGTTGGACAAATAAATTCAAATTTTCAAAAAATGTTATAAAAAAAAAAAACCCTGAAAATACAAAGATGAACATAGTTCCTGGTCTATACTACTACTACTACTACTATTATTATTATTAGCCCTGCAATGAACTGGCATCATGTCCAGGGTGTACCCTGCCTTCGCCCATAAAGTAGCTGGGCTAGGCTCCAATGACCCCCCCGTAACCCTAGTGACGATAAAGGGGGTTCAGAGAATGAATGAATTATTACTATACCCCCCCAGGGAACAGGGCAGGGGTACTATAATAATAATAATAATAACAACAATAACTGGACCTCCACCACAGGAACTTTAACTTCACTCTGGATTCTAAAACTTCAGGGTGTTTCCTCCTAAATTACCTGGTAAATAAACTTTCCCTTGACCCTATACTTTCCCTGATGAACATTCCCAGTGGGGGGGTTCAGATTCCTGGAATTCTTGGGGGTGGGGCTGTGTGCTGAAGAACACTGATTGGTGGTACACAGTGCTCCGCACTTCTGTTCACCTTCCATGTTTAATCCAGTGGCATCTGCAAACATGTTTATTCCATTTCTACAAGATTCACTTGGTTTGTGTTTTGATCATTTGAAAAATGAGCAAAAGAAGAGAAGGTATGAGATGACAACAACATCTATTTGATGAATATTCATTACCTACAAGGTCACTGTAATAATCTATCTGTCCATCTGAAAGTCCAAAGGATTTACAGAATACAATCAAAAGTAATTCAGCAGGACTTAGTTGGTGACTGGAAGGGACCGCGTCTATAAATTTACCAGAACTTTGAGGTGGAAACACAAACCACACAGATGAACAGGAATTATTTTACCAGGTAAATAAATTGATGAATAAATAAATCAGATTAACAGGTAAACATGCATGAAGGCATTGGAGTATTGGGGGAAATCCAGGTGTGTTAATCTGATTTCTCCTAGTCAGATTATACAGTTTCCATGATCAATAATAATCTGATTATTCCGCAAATCAGATCATGATCAGCGTATTAGTGTGGATGTAAATGGGCTCAGTGGATTTGTTATGAGTTTGATTCTGCAGATTCAATTTAATGAGACTTCAGGAACCTGCAAGACGTTTGTGGACCTGGTCTTGGTTCCTTCAGATGTCTGTGAGGTGGTCTCGGTGGACCTACCTGCCAAAGCCGTTCAATAAGGCCACGATCTCCTGCCGGGTCAGCTGGAAGCCTTTGGACGGACTGTGTTCAGGGAGGTTTTTAATCTCTTTCTCTGAGAACAGGATCTTCAGAGCTGTACCCAGACCCTGAGTCTGAGGAACAGACAGAAAACAAAGCTACATTCAGCTCAAAGACCAACCAGTGGACAAACAAACAAGGAAGAGCCAGAACAGAATAATAACTCCTCATCTGAATTATATCTGCTGATCGTTGGTACAAATGTTCAAGTATTTCACCTGCAGTTTTCCCCAAAGTCGACATTTACTGCAGCCGACGCAGTCCATGATCCGAGAAATGTTCTTAAAATGGAGACGGAATTCCTCCTGAAGAAGAGGAAGAAGAAAGAGGAGGAGGGTATTATTAGAACTACTACTGGATTCTGTTCTTTCTATTCAGATTATTTCATCCTTATGTTTTGATCGATTCATCAGTTAATCTGATAGTTTTATCCTGTTGTTTTTCACCTTCAGCGTCTTAGCTTCCATTTTGTGTCCAGCGAACATGGACTTTTCATCAAAGTGCATGGGAAACGCTCTGCAAGACAGACAGATGGCAGGTTCTAGTAGTGGAATAAATACTCTAACATAAGGACCAGGTAAATCCACATTTGTTACCGGATCTCGTTGAAGACCTGCAGCAGCAGCTCCTTGGTGGCAGCGTCCTCCTGACTGTTCCCTGTGTACAAGTTGACCACGGCCCGTTCAAAGTACGGCGCCACTTTGTAGAGTGCCCTCAGCTCGATCAGGTACAGGAAGTATAGGTTCTTCAGCCGCCGTATGCCCTCGCCCTTCGTCTCAGCCACGTCGAAGCGCTGCCGGAACTCCTGGACGTTGGGACCCCAAACGGACCGGCCCCATCCCTCTGAGGACACACCGCCACAGGGTTAGGGCAAAGGCTTCAACGCTACACTCATTTTAATCTATCCACCTCTTGTAGTTATCTTATTTAACAGTTGTATTTCAGATTATTTTATCCTGTTGTTTTGTATCAGTTTTAGTATATTTTTAGAAACACCATTCTTTTACTTTGTCACCTCCAGTGGAAACAACAGTGATGCTTCTATTTTTACCACTGCTTTTCTTTGAGTCGAAAAGTTGTTTCTTAATGGTCCTCATCCCATCTGGACACTTTCTAACTGCTCAACATGACGCTTTGCCTGTATCACATGTATTAGTGAGTTTTAAATAAAAGAGGGATCTTCATCTTCGCCTACATGTATGATGGGAAACAGTCCACACATATGTACACGTATGTACATGTATGTAAATGTATGTATCTGGCATTTGTCGTACCGTCCAGCAGGTACTCGGCACACAGGTGGATGTTGATGCTGCTGTGGAGGCCGGAGATGAGCCGATAGAAAACCCTCTTCTCTAAACACAAACCTGAAGAGATGAAATGACAGTTTACAGTTTTATTTCAGGATTCACGCTTCCTCTTAAAACAGGACATGAGACCACAACAGATCAGTGAAACCTTAAAGTTTACAGAGGCAGCTGGACTGTTTGGAGGCGTGGTAATGATTTTATGCTTGGACTTAAAGGGGTGATATTTTGCTAAACCCACTTTTATTAGTCTGTGGTTCATTTATTTGTGTATTTGGACCCTAACAGTTCATACAGTTTGAATTTGAACCCTCCAGGTGCTGAAAAGCTATCTTTAGATTCATTTTGGCAAAAATCCAGTGGATTTCTCCAACCTGTTTTAATTCTTTCCTAATTTATTATATCTGTAACTAATTACGTCACAACATTTGCACATATAAGGTCAAGACTTCAGACGAACGTTTCTCTGAGTACGACATAATTGTTTGTCAGCAGCAGCGATTGTAGTTCATACTGAAAATATGTCCAAACTTTGAGCCAATTACCTACAGAGCAGCACAGCAAACAACCTGGAGAGGGTGTGGCGTGAAGTGGCTCATTTGCATTTAAAGGGCCAGCGCTCAAAATGACCTTTCTGGTGTCATTACTCAGAAATAGGTTTGAAGATGGACCTGTGGAGTTGAATTAATTAATTCAGACCCAAGCAGATCATTTACAGTTTATGTAGACCACAGGGAAATGTTTGAAAATGCATAACTCCATTTAAAAATAGCAGAATATCACTCCTTTACAGTTCACGTTGAGGTGGTGAGGTCTGATCTATAAATTCAGGTTCTACATACATGTAGATTGACCTTCATGGAACCACAGCAACTTTCATCCCAAGTGTTTTCAGAGCAAAACTCTTCTATCTTACACCTATAAAACCCTGCAAAATGAATTGGAAGTGTTTCATCTTATGATGAAAATCTGGCGTGAACTGGACTTTATAGATTAAAAAACCTCCAAAAAAACCAGTAGGAAACTGGACGAATCTGCATGTTTGAGAAGCAGATCTGTAGAATGTGTTGATTTTTACAGTATGTGCGTTATGTCACATGACTGCAGAATTTGTTTTCTGACTGAAATAAAATGAATCCATCTCATCTCGACTCCACTTGTGATTCGTGAACTAAAACCTCCATCAAAAGGAAATCAGTGAGAGCACTGTACTTACCTTCCAACCAGTTGTAGAAACCTTCTCCTGCAAAGTGAGGACAGAACAGGCCTTATCAGTGATGTGTTTTGAGCGCGAATGAAAATAGACGAGTGTGAAGCCGGTTTAGTTTTACTCACCGTCATCGTCTCCTGAACAGAAAGAGAAGAGAAACGACAAAGCTGTTAGATCTGTTCTATTAATAGACACATCTGTACATGTCAATGGATAAAAGTCAGCGTTTTACGACACCAGTGGGTATTTAGAGTGAAAATCCTACAAAAATAAATTAATAAAATAACATTTGCACACATGGATATCAGGCTTTAACAAATAAGCACCCATTAAAAAAAAAAAAAAAAAAAAAGCTTTAGATCCTGATTTTTACTGAGTTTTAAGACGTGATCGAGTGTTTCTCTGTCTGTCCTGTTTTCACTGTCTGGGTGTTTAGTCGAGTACAGATCCTCATGTTTTATCAAGTTGAATAAAAACATCTATTTATCGGCTGATGGAAAAACAAACAGACTCACCTCGACTCGGAGCTAGAGGGTTCAAAGGTCGGTACACTGATCTGGGTCTGTGGGAGCATTTCAGAAAACATCAGCATGTTGAAATCACCTCAACAGTTAAACATGTAACTTCTACATGATTCAACACCATTAAATCCATGATCGTCTCCTCCATGTTCTGACACCGACGTCCTGTCCACAACAAGGCAGACATTTTATAAAACAGATTTTTTTTTTGTCTGTTCCCTTTGTCCTCATGTCAACATCGTTTTAAGGCTCATTTCTGCACAACATACACGTGAAAACAGTGCAATCATCGCTGCATTTATTCATCCATGTGTACCTTGTGTTGGAATAAAATTTGGCAACAATCCACCAGAGGGCACTGCTCTGAATTAACATACTGAATAAATACCACAAAGAAGAGTGTTTTTTTTTTTTTTATGAGAGAAGAAAATCAATAAACATGTTGGTTTTACTGATGTTGATATTCACAGGGAAGTTATTGTAAATAAGTCACTAGTTTCTTTCAAAAAGTTCCACCATTTCTGGAAATTATCATCTTCATATCTCAGCACTGCCCCTTATGGTTCCTGGTGGTACTACAACATATCAGTTAGGTCTGAATCCGTAGGAAATAGAGAAATACAGATGAAACAAAAGCAGAGGAAGGACAGACAGTGCCGTAAGTAAATGTATGAGGTCTTTATCCAATCATGTGATGGTGTTCAAGTCTCACTTGAAGCAGTTTTCCTCGTAGATGCTGTTCCAGACCCTCCAGGCAGAAGGACCTTTGTACCCGGTGAATCTCTCTGGATTCAGCAGCAGATCAACGTACTCAGCATCAGGAGATGTTTCATCTGGAAAAACATTAAAAAAATAATAATAATACATAAAAAAAACACAAAAAAAACAGACATACTGTAACTTTAACCTGTTGTCTTTAACCCTTAAAGATCTACAATTGTTTCTGTGGCAACTTCCTATTAATTTCTCTCTCCAAATTTAACCTTTTCCTAAGTGATTTATCACCATATTATCCTATATATTTTACATTTTTCAGTGCAAATCTTGTATTTTTTATATTTAATTCTCTGATCATGTAGATGTTCATTAAAACTCAAGAGTAAATTCAATGGTTATATCAAAAAAGATTAAACTAAAGAAAAAGTGACTTTTTCAGTAAAATATATCATTAACTGAACATAAAAACAAACATCTACAATCTTACTTTGCTCATTTTTTATTCATTTTGTTTGTACCTCGATTTAATAATTTTTTCTTCCATTTTGTTCAATTTGTGACTTATTTTGTTTGTGTTTATAGTTTTTTTTTAATCAATTTTTGTTCATTTTATTGATCACTTTGGCAGTTTGTTAATTTTGTTGCTTATTTAATTATTTTTTAAAATTTAAAGCAGCACATGACTTAAAACACAAATTTTTCATCTCCAAAGTTGTTCACCCTGAGGGAAGTGATTCAGATGCGCAAGTAAGGAAAAACTAATGGATTAGTGATAATTAGACTATAACTGGGGTTTTACAAATTTAAAGAAAAATCTGTGATTAAAGTCATGCGCTGCTTTAAATATTTTCCAGGTTATTTAGGATTTTGTACATTTTTTAATTGTTTGATTTTGTTCACTTTGTGGCTTATTTTGCTCAGTTTTGTTCTTGTTACTTATTAGTTTGGTTTATTCATTTTTTGCATTTTGTTGCTATTTAATCTTTTTTATTTCGTTTAAATGTTTTGCTTATTTTTATACAATGTTTAGAATTTCAGGATTTGTTATTCATTTATATTCTTTTCATTTATCACTTTATCTATTTTTGTTCATTTTTTTTGCCTATTTTATTATTTTTTCTTAAATTTTGTTCAGTTTGTGGCTTATATTGTTCACGATTCTTAGAATTTTGAATTATTTAACATATATACACCAAGTGTCTCCATCCACTGTCATTTATCAAAGTACATGGATTTTACTGGTGAATCATGTTGTAGAAGATGATGGTGTTTCCATGTTCACTACGGAACCTCTGAATGTCCAGGTGGGTCATATCTGGTGACCATCAAAAGATGACAAACTGCATTTTACACCAATCATTTACATGTATTGACAGGACTAGTGGATCAACAGGTATTTTAGATCAGTAGACAGTTTTGGTCACTGCTGACAGAGGAAACTGGAGTAGTTTTTAATGACCTTCTAAACATTTTCTCTAAATCCTCACCATCCAGTTCACAGAAGTGATCCTGGGCATCGTCATGTCTCGCCCAGTCAGCAAAGGCCTCTTTACTCTGGTTACTGAAACAGGAAGTAACACAAAAACAAAGTGAACACAATCCTAAAAGATCCCACTATGAGGGTTTATGCAACACTGACAGAATGAGTTTGAATGAAGGAGATGTTTGTTAGCACTAAAAAAAATGAAGATCACAGTCACAGAATTTAGAAAAATACAAACTCTGACTCAACACCTTCAAACATTTCAACATCATAAAAGATGAAGAAATATAAGAACTTAATATAAAAAGTGCTAATTCCTCTCATTAGAAAACACCTGCACAGATAATCATATAATGTCTGTAAATGTGTCTGTGTCCGATGGAAATGATCTGATAATATGAAAACAAAGATGATCAGAGAATTAAAAAGAATAAAAACAGGAGAAGCAGAAATAAAAGACAGAAAAGAAGCTGATAAATGAGACAAACTGATGAAACACATGGAGTTTTTGTCAGCTGAGCAGGAGTGAAACTCATTTAACAGAGGTTTCATCTGTGGTTTAACGTCTGTTCTATAAATAAGTGGAGGTTTGACTATCAGTTGGTGGAAGTGGGTGTTGGCCATTTTCACCTCAGGGTGCTGTTGATGGCGCCCAGTTCTTTGGCCTGTTCACACTCCGACATGTCCGACATGGAATTGGCCGCCTGTGAATACTAAACACACACAGACACACACTTCACTACACAAACGTATGCATGAACTGGTGTCACATGGAGCTGGCAAAATAAAAACCCTTTGGACCCAAGGGTGCCAGTAGGTAAATCAGACATTGATATAAATCAGCCACTGGGACAAAATTCAGCGTGCAGACTTTGGACCACAGCACTCAATACACTGAACTGACAATGAACTGAAAAGTCACACAGCACACTGCTGCATCTAACATGTAGCTCCGCCCACCTTCTCCAGCCTCACTGACTGCAAAGAACATCATAAAACAACATATAGAGTATTTAGAACAATAATTCCTATTCTATACTATTTACTATCACTAATTTGTCATTTCTTCCATCAATTGCCACAGTACTGTGGTAGCGAAATGCACAAAAAAGAATACACTGAAGTATATGCCATATATGACCACAGTACTGTGGCAACAAGAGGCTAATGAGTTCATAGAACAGTATCCATGATTGGCTCTAGTACAAATGCTAACAATTGATTGGCTCTGTGGCAAAAGACAAAGCGATATTTCATGCCACAGTACTGTGGCAGTAGCCATTGCCTAATTTTATTTTGTTTTATTGGAATACATAAGAACTAATTTAAATAATTGAAGGGTTAAAATCCTGAAAATAATTTCATCTTTGGTAGTTCTGAGCAAAATGAAGAAAAATAATCAAAAATTGGTGTGAACAGGCATTTTGGTCATTTGTTATCTATTCATCTTATTCAAGTATGTAAGACTGAACACATTTAATCTAAGAGGAGGATTACTTATACTAAATTATAGACCAGTGATATTCTCAACATTATGACTTTTACAAGACATTTAACAATATTTAACAAACATTACACTTTCTCTTGGTACCTGTGACTTAAATGGTTTCATTCTGTTTTAAACACTAAAATGTCAGTATTTATGTACGTGTAATGAGATACATTTGGCAGTTTATGTGTTGGTGATAAAATTACATACTTTAATACTGTTGTTATTGTATTAAAATTGATCACCACTCCTCTGGACAATGAATTTTTTTTTTTTTGCTGTATCTCAGAGTTATTAAAATTAATTAAAACTAAGACTAAGCATTGATTTCAGAGCCGACAGCGGCAGGTTTTAATGCCGTCGTACCTTGTTGTAGTTCCCAGACTTGATGCCGACAGGGACTTTACTCTGGAAACACAGAAAACATCAGTTCTATCAAATGAAACATGAGCAGGTTATTTTCATTCACCAACAGTCAGACCAAAGAGGGTTTAGTACCGATTTTAAAACCTAAACGGATCAGTAAACTACACACGTGTAACATACTGTGTGAGTGCGTTTGACCTCTGACCTCTGGACAGGGCTCCACATGACAGTCTTTGATGGAACAGTGTCCGTCGTCGGGCCAGAAGGGACATGGACGCTTCAAATTCACCTGCAAAGAAATTAACGGGTGTTTAGTGTGTGGTGAGGTCATCCTATGAACCCAGGTCATGTGATCCGTTCAGGATGTGGTCATGTGACTGGAGAGCAAATGCACCTGAGACGAGAAAGAAGAACAATAAAACACAGAGGAGGAAACTGTGACCGAGTTGGGAGTTTTTAGTGTCTGTGGAGGTTCAGATTCTGGGTTTATTTTACATTTTGTAGTGAGATCGCAGCAGAATTCAGTTTAACTTATATCAAAGACTCTGTAAACCTATAATAACATGATTTTAAGTCAGATTTCACCAATAATTTAGTCATGAATAACCTTTACCGTCTTCAACGTCCTCTCACAAAGACATAAACCTTTGAGTCTGTTCTGTCCCTGAGCTTCAGTTGCACCATTTCCTCATTTCACAAACTCACCACTCATCCTTCCTGTTCCTGTAGAAGATAAAAAACCCCAGATAACAATGAAAAGTCTGAATTCTGTTTCCTGAGTTTCATAACTGTGTTACTCATTAATTATTACATCCAGAATGAGTCTGAGATGCTTTTAATTTGCATTAGTTTAGGACAGTTTTAATGTGAAACAGCTCATGTCAGATAAATGAACATGAACAGAGATAACATCCTAGCATTGTATGTGTTCAGCTCTGTGTCCTGTGGGTTTCAGTCATTTTTCACACACAGAGTTAAACCTGACAAACATTGAGCAGAGTCATGCGTTTCACTCTGAACCAGGTCTGGGTGATTAATTTCCTCCACCAATCGCAGCTCATTCAGTTACGGAAAGCTTTGAGTACTAACTGTCATGTGATTTGTTGGAGATACTGATGTCAGAGTCAGGCTTTTTAGACGCTTTTACAGACACGTTTAGCCTGCACTGCATCATGGGATGTAGCTTTTATGTCACTATGCTAGTGACTTTCTTTGTACGCATAATAAGTTGTACTGTTCTGCTTCATGTCTTGGGCCCCCGTTTATAAGCTACAGACAACTTCTGGGGTTACCCTTTTTCCAAAATCATATCTTGCTGGAAATTATGAATACAACCTGTATACATATTTTAAATGATTTGTAAATAAATGTGAACTGAACTGAACTTCAGAGCTCTGTTCACCAGTTTATCATTCATTTTCCTGCAAAGTGAAGACAAATTAAATGCAGTGAACTCTCAGACTGAAACGTCTTGAGTTTGTATAGTTGTGTAATATTTTATTGAAATACTACTTATCTATGTGACTAAGTACTGGTTCCAGTTACAGTAGTTTGTTCAGTTCAGTTCAGGTCAGAGAGCATTTTATTTGCCAGCTTTATTATTTTATACCTTTTTATAACCACACTGTCAACTACCTTGTCATTTAACCTTGATTATTTTAACTCTAGTGGCTTCTGTTTGTGGTCCAATAACATACTGAAATGAACCATTATCTTTGACCATCTGGACATTTTGGTTCATTACTGTCAACCTGAAGTCATTCTAGCATCATCTTACTGAGCAGCATCACTTCTCTAACTGAGCAGCATCACTTATCTAACTAGATACTTTCTCTTTTTTTTTTTATTGTTGTATAATTTTAGAAATCTAACAATAGCTGACATTATTATAAGTCAGTGGTTCCAAAATATTCAACTCAAGACCCAAAAAAATAAGTTCCATGTGTTGTCAAGACCCAAATTTACAAAAGTACTTCATCATGATCCACATTTTATTGACTAGTTTGTGTCAAAACAATGTTGAACCAAATGAACTTCATTGGGATGTCAGTAATAAATGTACAATTGATTTGATTTAACCATTATTTGAATAGGCAAAAAAAAAAAAAGTAAAAATGTGAAAAAGACATGGCTGAAAATGAAACAAGTTGTCCTTTACACCAGAACCAGCTGAAAGAACAACCAAAAAAAGTATAAAAGTAAAAGGATATATAAAAAATATCTATATAGAAATAACAACAAAAGTATAAAAAAATACACTGCTCAAAAAATTACAGGAACACTTCGAAAACACATCAGATCTAAACGGGGGGGGGAAATGATCTTGAATATCTTTCCTGATAATAAGTAGGTGATGTATTAGTAACAAAATGATGCCACATAATTTGATAGA
>JAPQRP010000001.1:33804420-33822131 GCA_037367295.1 Apogon hyalosoma
CAAAAAATCTATTAAAATTAAAAAGACTAATACAAGCAGCAAAAATGAACAAAAACAGCCAAACTGATCAATAAAGTCAACAAAACTAAATAATAACATGAACAAAATAAGCCACAAACTGAACAAAATTTAAGATGAAATTATATCAGGCAATAACATGAACATAAACAGCCAAAATAACATGATTTTTTTTAAATGAACAAAATTAATAAAATGTAACAAAACAACGTTGCTGACACTTGTTATAATGTTCCGGTAATAGTATACTGCACCGAAAAGGCCATTATGTCTTCAGTTTTCTCTGTTTTAGTACATTTGAATTTACTCTGAGCTTTAATGAACATCTACATCATCGGTATATTAAATATATGAAAATACATGATTTACACTGAAAAATGCTAAGTACAGAGGATAGTATTGTGATCAATAGTTAGATGAAGAGACCAATTCTATTGAAAGTTGACACAAAAATAGTTCTAGTTCTTTAAAGGTTAAATTTAGGTCATGTTTCCTCACGTTTTGTATTTGGGAAAGATAAAAATAAAAGAATATTAAACATTTTAATAGAGACATTGAATAGCTCATTTATTCAAGCTGAGGGTTCGTAGCTTATTTATCTCTGACTTGAACTAGAGTTGAGTCTATATTAGTGTTTATTTGGTTTTGTCATGTCTGGTTCTTGATGACACTGTTATCGTGTTATTTGTGTCGTTTTCTAGTGTTAAAAGCAGATAATGAGTGAATTAATGAGGTGACTATATTAGTACGTGCAGATTCTCACACACACACACGGACGGTGACGTCAAATTAATGTGACAGTGGAAAGTACTAGAAGACTTCCCCCAGGGTGGTTTTAACCCGGGTTTATCGCTTCAAACAGGGGGTAAAAGAGCTGGATGGAGGCCGGTGTGACCAGGGGCCACCGGAGCTGGGGGACTTACATGGCAAAAGCAGCTCTGGTCCGGGCCACCGGAGCCTCTTCCCGAACGCTCCGTGTGCTGTGTACGGGGCTTCTCATCTCCGTTCTGCTGAAACCAGCCCCAGACCAGTGTCCCAAAGAGCCAGGCGGACAGAAGAACCAGTAATGCCCGTACAGTCACTCGCCACATCCCGTACGGTGCTGTCGGTGGAGCAGAGGGAGAAGAAAAACGGCCAGGGACCGGGGGGAGTCCGCGGTACTGGAGCGACGGTAGCTTAGGGCTAGTCGGTTTAGCATCCGCAGGCTAACTGTGGGTGTAGAGATCCCGGCGGGTCGGAGTAGGGGTCAGTCCGTGGTGTCAGGACCTTCACACGTTTACGTAGAACTCCAGCAGCTCCACAGGAACCGAGGTCATCCGGTAAACGCAGTTCATGACCGGAGAAGTTTCATCCGCAGTTTCTTGTTTCAGGATCAAGTCTGACACGTAAACATACCTCACTTCCGGTCGGATTTTCGCAATAAAAGCCCAGCGTCGCCCCGGTCCGAGTGTTTCATCAGGTTTTATGTAGATTTAATCAGCCTTTTACTCCGATTATGTCTGATATTATTATGTACTTAGTTGTACTTGTTTGTACTTCTTCTCTTGGTACTGATTCTACAATGGTCCATCAGAACAGCGCCGTCCTCTGATCAATATGGAAATGATTTGAATGTGACATAATTATCCATCCATCCATCCATCCATATCCATCCATCCATCGTTATACGTCTGATATGAAACAGACAAAAGCAAATGTCTGACTCGACACAACAAGCATCTTCCTCAACAACTTAAAGTCTTTCCAAACTGATCAGTATGAAGGACATACTTCACTGCTGCATCAGATATTAACAGTTTTGTGTATCTGTAGTAATATTTATATTGGCTATAATTGTTGTGTGTAAAATTGAATAAGTAAATAGTGTTTGAATAAAAATGTGTATTGTGTGTTTTTATTTTCAGTACATGTGATGGGTGTTGTCGCCTCAGGATTCTTCACATTCTTTGTGTTGCTGGTTGTTTCCTCCTCCACCTGTCGTCATCGCCTGGTCTGATTCCAAGTTTACTTTTGTCATTGAGGTACTTTACTTTGGTCTCAGCAGTTAGAAAACAGGATTTGTCTTCTAGCAGATTTTCATCAGTAATACATTTCAGCAGATGAGTGTGCATTTTACATTTCTCTCCAGGAATTTGTAATCATGTGATTGCAACAACTTCTGTATTTTCAAACAATTGCTTCACTTTTTATGTAGTGTACAATTTTTTTTCCCAAATTCCAGCAATTTTATGCCTGTAATGAATCACGGGCAGTCGATAAAAGCACTTTGGGTTGCTAGCTGGATCACATCCCCTGTCCATAAATGAATTCCAAAAAGAAAAGAGACCCCCCCCTGCATTTTCTTTGAAATGCTAATGCAACTTCAGTAACTTTGTGTCCCAGTAATAACTAAAAATTGCACAAGATGGTGGAGGAGTTAAGTCCAACACTGACATATTACAGATGAGTCTACGTCGTCATTTAAAGGATTAATGTCATGCTTTAAACTTCACCTACCTTTTACTATCATCTTCTAAACAATATGACAAGTGAAACGACAAAAATAAGTATGAATATCCACTGAATAGCAAAAATGATAATAAAATGAAAATAAAGCTCTTACAAAAACAAAAAAAAAATGCTGCAAAATACAGTGTTTAACAACATTCCCTTAGGATATGAACACTTTAATTACAAGTAAGAGCAGAGAAAATTGAGGATATATATATGTAAATTCAGCTGGTGGGGCTAAGTTTGCTAACTCAATGTCCAAGTTTTACTCTTTGTTTTAGTGCAAAAAACCTACTAAATTATGAAAATATTTACATTTCACAAAAAGATGTGAATAACCTGAAGAAAGAAAAAAAGAAATTTTATAAGAAAAATCCGTGAAATTTTAAAAATATTACGCCTTAACTTATCATTTATACATGTACATTACACACAGGACGTAACTGAAAGAGTATGTATCACACAGAACTTCACTGGATTAAAGAATACTTTTTATGAACCATGAAATTGTATCTTCATATGTATGTGTCACTTTTCACACTTTGCCTGTGTAACTCTGATTGAATCCCAGATGGATGTGCGATATGTCTGTAAGGATTCCGACAAATAATCAAATAAAGAGAATTATTTTCAAACAAACAGGCCATTGTCTTTTACCGCCGTTTTGTTTTTGTCATCTCTGGAGGCTGTGGTTTTCTTGGCACATTTGAGGGGAACAGGTTTATTTAGCCAATTAAAAAGTTGAAACGGGATTAAATAGTCGATTCTCCAGATCTCCAAACCAAAGAGCTGTTGAATATGGCATCAAAATCTCAGGAAGGACTTTGGAGACAATTAATGGTAGAGAAATTAACATTCAACTCTGCCACAGCTCTGCTGGACATTCCTACTAGAACCTACTAGCATTACAAATATTTGTGAGCAGTCGTACCCACAACTGAGTAACAATAAACAACTACTATGTTGTATTTTCATTGTATTATTTTGTAAACGTCATATTCATTGTTGTAAGTGAAAAAACACGAACCCCCTCCTTTAATTTGTTTCTATGTGATTTTATTAATTATTACAGATCTCTCAAGTTAATTGAAAAAATGTCCAACAAAGCCAGAAAACTATAGGTATAGGCCATACAGGCAGCTGCCTAGGACAACATCTGCTGGAGGAGGTGACAAATTATGACAAAAAATACAATAAAATAGAAAAATACATAGATATTTAAATATCTGGATAATAAAGTTAAAATGCACCCTTTACACTTCCTTGACATGTTTTCTCTTAAATGAATCATATTAAAGCCTCAATATGACAAATCTTTATTCCACCGTGTGGATTCTGTCATTCACATTTATTTCTTATTCACTATTAAAAGGTGTGTCACCAACTCACATGATCTGAAACATGAGAAGGATCTAAACAGTTTACATTATTTCTCATTGTATATTTATTTCTATTATACTTATGGTTCATTTACATTAATTCTTTCCCACTGTATGTACTGTTTCAGATAAATCTTGGATTCCTTTATACATCTATTGCACAAACCAATTCCAGTTTTAATTCACAGTCTCAAACATTTCACATATTACAAATCAACATCTCAGTGACAGTAAAGCTTTTCACAAGTCAGGCCGAGGGTTTTCAGGTGCGAGCACATTATGTTGTTAATTTATTTTACTTTTAAATGTGACCATTGCATGACTTTTTAAGATTCACTGGTCGATTACTTAATTAGGATTTAACTGAAGTGAAAACAATTAATATTATTAATTTTAATTGTATTTTTTTGTTTGTTAAAACAGTATGTCAGAGTGTGCCTTTTTGTTAGACTCTATAACTGGTGTAAGTAATGCTAATAAATGTCTTACAATAACATACAATAGTCATAATTTCATATTTCCTGTCAACTTTTAACTTTTTTTTTTTTTTTACAAAAATACGGTGGGCCGCCAGTGGGCTTCCCTAGCAGCCCTACCACCAGGCTAAGCAAGATTTCTGGGGGAAACCCTGTATTTTATGTGTGTAACAAATTTTATTATTTTTTTCTTAACCAATTGGATGAATTTCAAACAAAATCATGGATATTTTTGAAGGGTTGTTAAACAAAAATGATCACATCTAGTAACTCTGTTCCAGAATTTTATGATTATTAAAATATGTCAGTGTTTTTACTGTTTCATCATGACAGCTGAAACCTGATGATCACCACTGGATGTAAAAATAGCTTCATTTATCCCTCAGAAAATATTCACCTGAACATGGCATTGTATTGTATTTCACAATTTATTTTTAAAAGGTTGTTGTTGTTGTTGTTGTTGTGTGGCCACATGAAAGACATCTGAAGTTTTATAACATAACTCTGTTCTTGCTTATAATTCTGCATTTTGCAAATTCACGGCTACATCAAGTAGCAAACAGGAAAGGCACAAATTCAATTATTAAAAAAACAACAAAAACAATTGGTCATACAGAAAATACATTTGTAACACATATTAATGGACAAAATAATTCATATTTATTTTATGTCATTGTATTAGTTTTTTTTTGTTTTTTTTTATTTTATTTTTCATGATGACTTACTGCACATCACTGCCCTAACCCCATGGTGGTGCTCAACAGCGTATTTATGTAGGTTTTGTAGATGAAAAAAAAAAAATTCTGAAAATGACTGTGTGTGTATGAGATTATCATTGAAAACAGAGGTGGGAAAATATGTGTTGATATAAGTACCCAAAATGCATCACAGAAGCAACATGGCAGCTCCATTAACTGTGATAATTGAGCTTTTTTCTTTCTAAACTGCCAGTAGTAGGCGTTAACAGAACATGTCTTGTTGTTTTCGGACTCTCAGGTTGCCAAAAGGGACACCGGGTGGGATACAAATGTCACCTGGTCCACAACAGCTATGAGGACTACGCCGGAGCTTCCAGGAAGTGTCTGGAATGCGAAGGGCGCATGGCGATGCCTCATGACTGGAAGGAGCAGGAGGCGTTGGCTGACCACGTCAAGTCCTTCTTCCACCCGGGGAACTGGCCTGTGTGGCTCGGCATCAACGACCTTCGATCCAAGGGGATGTACTTGTTCGACGATGGGACACAGGTCTCGTACTTCCAATGGCGCAAACACTTCCTGTCCAGCCAGCCGGACAGCAGGAGAACTGTGTGGCAATGTCATCAGATGACGGCAACTGGTGGGACCACTGCTGTGACCAGACCATGAACTATATGTGAGAGTTTAACAACAGAGTGACACTTTAGAATGGGGACGCTTTAAGATGTACTTCCCCACCCTATGATCTTAAAGGGATAAGTAGGATTTTCAGATGTCAATAAAATGTTAGTGTCATCTACATGGATGTATAATATGGAATTTGAAGCGACAGTAACATGATATATATGAGTGTTTTCATGTGTGGCCATGTGACAGTGGAACGCACGACCAACAGAACTACTAACAGTTACAAACTACCCCACATTTTCCCACGTGGTGAAAAACAGCTCCTCTACCCAAACCTGTAACCATTATGTAATGTGATGTAAATATGGTTAGAGTGTGTGACGGACTGCAGTGGGACCAATAAGAAAGAATGGTTGGATGGAAATGATTTTTTTTTAAAAATATAGATGGAGTTATACAAATGCATCTTCTACTGCTCTTTGTATCTTTTACTTTTTATCAATGTCTGCTTTTTTAATGATACCATCAGCCTGCCCAGGGACGACAGGTGGACATTAGCACAAGTGCTACGACCTGGTACACTACATCTGTCCTGTTTAAGGATAATGGAGACTGTGCATTGTCCCTGTCTAGATAAATAAATAAATACAAAAAAATGTACATTCTAACAATTAACATGGTTAAAACTGAACATATTTTATTGACAAATCAAATATAAAAATAAAGGCCACATATGCGACAAGTTAACATGATAACTCTCCAATAAAGGGAAGAGAAAACACTGCCTCTGAGATGATTATGATGTTGTGGTCTAATGGTGGAAGGGACCTATTAAACTCTGTAGGATCTAAAATACTTCATGAGCTCAATCTCACAACAGTAAAATGAAACATACACCTGCAGCAGTCAAATTAATTCAAAATATTCAATATAATAGTGTAATAGTAACTAATGACCATTTTTACAGGCACAACTGGGCATAAAAGCTCATCTGTTTAACAGGTTTGTCACTTATCTGGATATTTCTACTGTGTGTTGCTTTGTCTGATTATTTCTATAGTTCTGTCATTAACAATATGACTATTTGTGCTTAAACGAAAAATAAACCTTAGGAAACCTTTGAGCTGCACAGTGGTGCATTCTAACATAATCTGGATCATTAAGGGTTTCAACTGTTTAGGTTTGAAAATAATACAGACCACCGGAAACCACAAGCCAAATTTGAAATATTACATTGGAATTCTACTGTTGCCAGGTTACGGACTGAGTATATATATACAGCGCGCGATTATTAACCGTCCCTTTTCGATGTTGTTGTGAGGAAGTGAACATCTGTGGACTGACACCATCGTTGATGCTAATAGCATTGAAGCTAGCGGCGCTATCCCGGACCAGCAGAAGAGGACACCAGTAACCAGCCCCGGAGAAGAAGAACCAGGACCAGACCAGCCTACGGACAACCAGGACCAGACACCAGCGGAGATCGACCCGGACCCGGACCGGACCGGAACACCGGATTATTGAAGCAGTTTTCAACCATGGAAAAGGTAAGAACTGCTTTTAAACTAGTCATTTAATCTAAATAACATGAAAATAACAGACTATGACTTAAAGCAGGACTATAACATGAAAACCTGAGGTAAAGCATGTCAGATTCTGTCATCAAACTCAAACTTAGACTGATATGGAAGGACAGGCAGGCTAGAGTTGAACTCCTGGGTTTTCATCCGCTTTTTTTCTCCTCCTTTTGCTGGAGGTTCATCACGTTAACTTATCACCAAATGTTTCTGTTACGTTGTAAGATAAATATACCTTTCAGCTGTCCATATACAGCCATAATAGTAGGGATGTAACGATGCATCGCGAGAGTTAAAAATTATTCAAATGTGTGATGATTCAAATGGTTGAGATGAAAAATGAATCATGATGCCTTTTTTAAACAGCAGAGGGCGCAATCGAATTTTGAGTTCACACTTATTCAACGTCATACGTCACTATGTGTTAGACGTACGTCTGTCAGGTCTTTGACACCGTCGTCACAGACACGCCCCCGGCGCCATTTTAGTGGGTCAGCAAAGAACAACAAACACTGTTTATCGACTGAGAGGAGAAAAAAATAGAATAATGGAGATAAAAGGGATTCCCTTTAATTTGTTAAAGGTAAGAGAAAACACATTTTGTAGTTTTTATACATTTAAATATATGTATGGTTTTTAAATATGCATTGATTGTAGTGATGGAGAACCCGAAGCTTTCTGAACCACTGAAGCAATTGTGTTGAAATGGTTCAGTGTTTCGAAGCATTTGATCCAATTAAATGTGGGGACATCTGCTGGATAAAATTACACACTGCATTCACATCAAACAAAGGGCAAAGGGTCGTGAAACAGTAAGGCACTGTAGTGTTTGTTTAAAAATGACTGATCTACAGTAAGTGCATCTGGAAATGCTTGGTTTTGTCTTTAATAGAAAATAGTAATATACTTGTGTTGCTTGTACCATCATATAATATTGTACATTATACATATATGGTTTTGTAAGAGTGATAGACGTACAAGAATATATTTACAAAACTAAAAAAAAGTGAAATGCTTGTGCAACTAGGGAATGTGATGACATGTGTATACAGGTATATAAATCAGTGTATAGTGTGTGAATGTCTATGTGCCAATGCAAGTTGATCTCATGTTCTACTAATCTTACCTTAAACCTCAATCTCCTTTGTTCTATATCAATGAAACTATGAAATGCAAGCAAACCTCTCCTCTCAAAAACCCCCAACCTTTTGAGGGGTTGTGTCCATTTATAAGCATTTTAAGTTTGACATCCATGCCCTTCATTCAAAGCTGGAGTGACACATTGCCGGTGATGGCTGATACGAAACTTCATTTGGAGAGTCACATGGTTTTTCGCCTGATGAAGGGAGGCATCAAAACATCGATTCTGATGTGTGAAACCTCGACACGGAGTCAAGCATCTGCTTCAAGTGTAACATCACTAATTGATTGCATAGTTTGTGTTTCGCAGTTACACCCTACCTCAGAAATGTGTTTTTTGTCTCAGAAATAATTGAAAGAATCTTTTTCAGTCATAATTTGTCTGCAAGCTCATTCTGTAAAAAAAAAAAAGGCAGTTCAGTTTGATAGACATATCAGTGTTCAGTCATTTGGATGGGCTGGTTAAAAGGATTGGATGGTGTTTTTTCAGTCCTGTCCGTTCCACAGGTGACTAAATTTTTTTTATTTTTGTCTGAGAGCATTTAATTAATTGGTTGTTATCGGGGTGTGAGGGGGATTTTAAGCAATACAGTAAAAAATGCTCCAGGAAAACATCTCCTACCCCACCTTTCATTGTTATAAAGTAGATTGTATATCATATGTTACTATCACTTCAAATTCCAAATTATACATCCATGCAAATGGCAATAACAAAATTTAGCAGATGTATATTGACATACGAAGCCTTTATTTTTTTCTGGTCGATTTTTCAACAAAATGTATTCATTTTTAACAATGCCTTAAGGAAAAGACGAACACTGGCACCCAGTGAATCAATCATAGACATAGGCAATATCAAACATATTACATATTCATACAAACAAATTATGACTGTATATCAACAGCTGATTTGGCGTACGATGTAACAGATACATTTGGTGATAAGTTAACATGATAAATCTCCAGTACAGGTAAGAGAAAAAATGCTCACAAAAACCCACAACTTTTACTACGTGCCGTGGTAGTCGATCCTCCCACCATCCAAATACACACACTATAAGTTTAGTGGGTCTATGTGAATCTACAGATCTAGTATCGGGTAACTTGATCTACCTAATACTAGCAAAATGAATCAAATCAAGAACAAAGAGTAAATTCAAAATTGCAATCCACAAGATCAATAATGAATGAATACTTAAAAACACACACCTTTACAAATAGAGAAAATAGAAAACAGAGCACACACATAATAAAAATATAGAATAATGGAATTAATGCTTTTTTTTTTCTTACTTTACAGCCAGAGCAGACCTGTGGACCCCTGCCTTCTAGACACCTGCCCTCCATCCTTGCGTCAGGGGTGGCTCCTTCAGGGGCTCCTCCTAGGCCAGTGCGGTGCTGCAGCCCCCCGCCCTGGAACTTTCAACCGGGTTATCACATGCGGAGACGGAGACGCAGACTTCTGCCTTCTTCCTCTCGGATGGCCCCTGTCCTTCCAAGCCCAGTGCGGTGTGGCAGCCCCCCGCCTTCTGCCCGGCGCTTTGAGGTGGCACCTGGCCATCATGGGCGGAGAAGCAGACTTCTGCCCTCTGCCTCTCAGATGGCCCCTGTTGAACAGCAGGAGAGGTTGATTGGCTTGACCATTTCCTTTGGTGAGCCAAGGGCCCCTCCATGTCCAGTGAGGACCCCCAGCCCCCCTCCAAGCCCAGTGAGGAGCCCCAGCCCCGTTCTGAGCTCAGTGCAGAGCGGCAGCCCCCTGCCGTCTGCCTCAGGCTCTCGGATGTCCTCTGACTCTTTGGAACAGAGCAGCAGCCCCCTGTCGTCCGGCTCAGGCTCTCAGGTGGCCCCTGACTGTCCTTCTGGATGCCTGCCCTCCATCCTTGGGTCTCAGGGGGCTCCTTCAGGGGCTCCTCCTAGGCCAGTGCGGTGCTGCAGCCCTCCGCCCTTCAACTTTCAACCGGGCTATCACATGCGGAGACGGAGACGCAGACTTCTGCCTTCTGCCTCTCAGATGGCCCCTGCCCCTCCAAGCCCAGCGCGGTGCGGCAGCCCCCCGCCTTCTGCCTGGCGCTTTGAGGTGGCACCTGGCCATCATGGGTGGAGAAGCAGACTTCTGCCCTCTGCCTCTCAGATGGCCCCTGTTGAACAGCAGGAGAGGTTGATTGGCTTGACCATTTCCTTTGGTGAGCCAAGGGCCCCTCCATGTCCAGTGTGGACCCCCAGCCCCCCTCCAAGCCCAGTGCAGAGCCCCAGCCCCTCGCCCTCCGCCCGGCGCTTTGAGGTGGCACGTGGCCATCATGGGTGGAGAAGCAGACTTCTGCCTTCTGCCTCTGAGGTGGCCCCTGTTGAACTGGAGGAGAGGTTGATTGGCTTGACCATTTCCTTTGGTGAGCCGAGTGCCCCTCCATGTCCAGTGAGGAGCCCCAGCCCCCTTCCAAGCCCGGTGTCGACCCCCAGCCCCTTTCTGAGCTCAGTGCAGAGCGGCAGCCCCCTGCCCTCTGCCTCAGGCTCTCAGGCAGCCCGTGACCATCCTCAACGGCCTGTCAGCCCCCTGCGCTTCATCCGTCGGCAGGCCGAGCTGCTCTGTGGGCGACTGAGGGTCCGTCGGTGCGCAGAGCAGAGACGTCCGCACTTGTCCTTTGCCTGGCCATCATGGAGATTCATGGGTCTCCGTTCATTTTTCTGTACATTCTGTTGCTGTTCATCGTGTTGAACATGTTTTTAATTCTAACTTGGTATTGTCTAGATTTTTCTTGTCTTTCAGATAATTTGCCGAGAAGATCCAGAAGTCAGTGGTGAAGAAGCCCCCATACCCGGACCACCAGACGAGCCAAGTGAAAGCTGCACAACACCAGCGTTCAGACAGGTTACACATTTAATGGATTCATTTGGAAATTGCTGTTCATTTTATTGAGTATCTTGGTCTTGGTAATATTAAAAGGTTGAAGAAATATGAGATTGAAAAAGTGTCCACTCAGGAGCATTTGTTACTGTTTTTCCTTTTTTTCAACCATTATTTTCATGTATTTGTTATTTGTCTGTATTAACAGAGGGACAGAAAAAGAGTCAGCATGAATCCTGAAGAAGACCTTTCAAAGACCTGAGATCCAATGGAGAGAGTCTGACCAACAGAACCCAACGGCCCTTTTCAGGGCCATCCCAAACCCAACGGCCCTTTTCAGGGCCAACCCAAACCCAACGGCCCTTTTCAGGGCCAACCCAAACCCAACGGCCCTTTTCAGGGCCCCCCACAAAAGTCCTTTTCAGGGCTACGTCATCCTCACAAAGAGCAACTTCCACTTAACCTTCACATCCGGAGTAAAAAATCCTGTTTTTACTTTTATTACCCTGTCCCCCGAAGAGGAGGCGAAGTTATTGTTTTTGGTTCATTTTTTTTTTTGTTGGTGTCTGTGTTTGTTTGTTTGTCAGCAACTTTACACAAAAACTACTGGACTGATTTCCATGAAATTTTCAGGTAAGGTGCAAGGTGGTCCAGAATAGATCCCATTAAATTTTGGTGAATGTAGGTCAAAGGTCAAGGTCACCAAAAATGTGTTTTTGCAATGATAAGAAATAGGACAAATGAGGTAAAACATTTGCAAGGGGTGGGGTTTGTTGTGCATGGCACCACTTGTTTGACTAGAAATGAGAAAAATATACTTGGTAAGATTTTGATTTTTTCCAGTGTGAACTGTCATTTCCCAAAAACACATGAATAATCTGAACAAGTTGTGTTTTCACCGTTCCACAAACGTTAGCATGGATAGAGTCCTCCGCCCCAAGTGACACGTGATGCTCAGGTAGTGGCGCACATATGTGTCAATCATGTGAATCCCTGCACCTGCGCTGCTACCTGAGCGTCATGTGATTTTCGGCGCGACGCATGATTGGGTGAAAGTTCAATCCAGTGGCTCGGTACTCCAGTGGTTTTGCCTGGTCAGCATGTCTGTGATATATTAAATTTTTTATATTTAATTTGAAACTCATTGTATTTGAGAATTTTGAATTAAAAAACTTTTTTTTTAAATAATTTAATTCAGATTATGAAAATCTATGTGTAAAAAAAAAAAATCTGAAATTCAACTATTTACAAAAATTCAACTATAAAAAATGCAATTTACAAAAAAAACAACTTCAATATTTGATGGCACAGATTTACTTCCGTAGTATAATCGTCAACAAAAATAAACTACAATAGGGTCTATAATCTGACCTGTCTATACCCTCAATTTATTCATTACCTGGATACAAATGAAGACCTGAATCTGTCATGTGACCTTTAATCAGTCACATGTAAACAAATCCTTCATATGCTGCTATTAAATTGCTAAATTCTGTCAGTGGTGTATTCTGCAGTTCTTTGTTTGCTAATGCATAGTTTTGTGTTGTTGGTTGGGTCAACTTGATGAGTTCTACTTGTGAACTGGAATGGATGAACATACATACCTGATGGCAGCATACATGGTCAGTGGTGATTAAAACATCAAGTGCAGTCAACAGTTTTCGTGGGCATTTTGGAGGCAGTGTTTTCTCTTTATTGAACAGTTATCATGTAAACTTGTCAAAATGTTTCTGTTAGTAGTATGCTAAATATACCTTTCAGTTTTCGATATAGAGTCATAATATGTTTGTTGTTGTTTTCAGCTTCTGTGAGCACAACCACTGTCTGTGAGACTGAATACATTTGATAGAAAAATCAAACTTAACCCTCAATGGTGATCAAAGCATTATTTTAAAAAAAAGTATTTGTTTGACATTGATTGACCATGTAAACCTTGCGATATTATTAATAGATAAATAGTTACCTTTATATGTTTTCATAGTAAAAAAAAAAAAAAAAATTGTCCCCAAATTGAATTCTGTTATTTTTGTGCATTTTTGGGTCCAATATATTAAAAAAGTAAGATAAAGTGTAAAAGGATTATCAGATAATATTGGTGAAATTGTGCTGAAAAAACTATACCAAACACGGGTATGGTTAACATTTGTAATGTGTTCTACAAAGGGAAAATCAGAAGTATTGAAAGACGCCAAAATAGGCTCCACTCCAAACCACTAGATAAGTGAGTACAATCTACTTATAAAATGACATGTTCTATCAAACCAACTGACACCGATCAGTTTACAGCATTGTGAGCATTGACAGGAGAAGTGGTAATAACATTGATTATTTCATTGTTGGTTCATTGGTGGTTTTCATTGGTTTGGATTTATTAGACAGCAAGTGGACATTTAGTCCCCGAAGCAGATGCGTTGGAAGCAGAAAAATGAGCATTAAGAGGAACTGAGTGACTTTGATCAGGCCCACATTGTAACGGTGATGACTGGGCAGAACATCTCCACAACTGCTTTTTGTTTTTCAAGTGATTAATTCCCAAATACATCCCCATCCCCTCTATGATGAGCTATGGAGGACGGGGAACAGCTTCAGCCATAGACTCTTCCGTGCTCTTCGAATCTCTTTCATCTCCTTCATGTTTGGCATTTGGATGCAATTTGACAAATTCCTCAATGGGTTCTTTGAACGTTGACCTTGACCTTCATTTTCAAGGTCAAATTGAGGTTGATGCATCAAATTTGGACGGTTATGTTGACCTACATTTTTCAGTTCTTTCGAGGTTAATGCAAGGTCATGGGGCAGATGGGAGAAGGTAGCACAGATGAGGTGAGGGTATAGTAGTGCTGGAAGGGAAGCAGGGAGAAACAGCTGTTGGGGGATCATTACAACACTCAACACTGATCTGGTTCATTTGAACAGACTTCATGGTTTTTCCTCCTTACTAGTAGAAAAGCCTTACTTTTACCTGTTATAGAAACTAGAAACACTTAAATTCTTTTCCTGAGTTAAAGCAGAATTCTTCGTAAGGCTTTAAAACATGTAATTAAATAAGTTCACAAGTTAAGACACAAGAAAACTTCAAGACAGTAAATAAAGAACTCCAAATAATGTACATTCTGTTTATATTTTAATGGTTTTCAACAACAGGATGCATATTGCCAAAATTAACTTCACATTTCTATACAAAACAAAACTAATAACCAAAACAAATCTTAGCAAAAGGAACAGATTCACTTTAGTCTCAACTCAAAGCAGTCATACTCAGAAGGTCAGGTTCTCCCGAACAGTGCAGCAGGCTCTCTGGTTCTTTTTATGTTTTTACTAACAAGGCAATTATGACATATATACAAATGCATAGAGGTTGTACTCAAGCAATATGTAATATCACAAGAAAATGCATAGAGTATCCAGCATATAGTACAAATCAGTGTCACCAAAAGAGTAGTCATCCTTCCAATCAGAGCAAATGCAAGTCAGTAAATATGCTTTTACACCATTTAGAAAACAGTAGGAAGCAAAGTAAGACTCCCTTTGAGAATCTGTGTATAAAATAGTATGACTTTCCTTATCAATGTGTAAAATAAATTGTTGACTTTTGAGGATGCACATTTGGATAGAGACACAACAGCAACACATACAAATCAATTTTTCCCCTACAGTTTTTGGACCATTTAGTTAAACAAAACATCACTGTTTAACTTTGTAGAAAAAAAGTTTTAAAAAGCATGAGCATGTGCAAAAGCTAAAATCCGCACCATTATCTTCAGATCAAATTAATATATTTTATGTCCTGGTAGAATTGTTTTTTTGTGGTAAAATACATCATTATTTTCATTCTCGAGTAACTTGTTGAAAACTTCAAATATTGCTTATTATTTTGTCCAACCAACAGCACATCAAAAACAGTTAATGGAAACATTTTTAGCTCATTTTGGTTTTTGGTCTCAATACAATTGCATGAAAAATGTAAAAAAAAAAAAAAATCAAAGCTGTATATGTTGTCCACTGACATTGTAAATGTTTGTCAAAAAAACCAAACAATAAAAAACCTGTCATCCATGAATAATTTCTGTTTTTACTAATTAAGTTAATGGAAGTTGTGGGTGACAGATGGTAAGAGTAAAAAAATGGGGAATGATATGTGGAAAAGAACTGTCAACAAACTGTGCCCATCTATTAGTGCATTAGAACTTGAGCACTTAGTTGACATACTCTACCATGAAAATTAGTCAACGACAATTTTTTTAGCTGACGTGTCATTCAAGAGAAAGAGAGAGAGAGAGAGAAGGGGAGGCAAGGTGTATTGTTTTTTGTTTGTTTTTTTTGTCTGTCTGTTTGTTTGTCAGCAACTTTACGCAAAAACTATTGGACCAATTTCCATGACATTTTCAGGAAAGGTGCAAGGTGGTCCAGAACAGATTCTATTAAATTTTGGTGAATGTAGGTCAAGGTCAAGGTCACCAAAAATGTGTTTTCACAATGATGAGAGATAGGGCAAATCAGGAATGTCCTTTTCATTCCTGTATACTCAGTTTTGCATATAGCTTCGTTTTGCTCTCACTGTTGATGTGCATTGACATCAGAACCTTGAAGGCCAAATTTGAAGACTCTAGGTCAAAGGTCAAGGTCACAATAAAGGTCAAAATCGAATTTTGGATATAACTTTTGAACTATTCATCTTAGAGACTTCCAATGAGCACCAAAATACTCGTCTTTCAATTCTGCATCTTGTGTGTATAGATTTTGACTTACTATTGACCAAAGAGGTCGGGGGTCACTCGGTCATTACCTAAAAAACTAAAATGGACAATAACCGAAAAACAAGTGGAGCTAGAGACTTAGTTACTATAATTGACAGATAAGAAACCTGGCATGGGCTTCAAAATAGCGTCATGACCTTTGACTTTGAGTGACCTTGAGAGTGACCTTGAAAGGTCAAAATCAAGGTCACCTGATTTTAAATGGTCATAACTCCAAAAAGAGTGATGATAAATACTCAGTTACTATTGTTGACAGATAGGAAACTCCATGTAGGCTCCAAAATGGCATCATGACCTTTGACCTTGAAAGGTCAAACCCATAGTCTCACATTTTGAGAGGGAGATGCCCGTTAAGAGCTAAAATGTTTGCGAGGGGCAGGGTTTGTTGTGCCTGGCACCACTTGTTTGGCTAAGTTTTTTCTTTTCTGTTCAGTCTGTTGATTATTTTGGTCATTTAGATTATTTTAGTAATTTTCATTCATTTTGTTGAATATTTTTAGTACATTTTTGTTCTTTTTATTATTAATTTTGCTCAATAGTTTAGTCATTTTTGATCATTTTGCTGATATTTTTGGTCATTTTCATTCATTGTTTTTTCTTTCCTATCTTTTTTTCCCATTTTATTGCATATATTGGTATTTTTTGGTTCATTCATGTTCTTTTTGTTAAATTTGTTCAGTATTTTTCTTTCATTTTTGTTTACTTTGTTTAATGTATTGGTAATTTTTTGTTCTTTTTTGTTAATTTTGATGATTATTTTGGTTGTTTTTTTCATTTTGTTGAAAATTTTGGAAAGTTTTTCCTTTTCCTTTTTTTCTTTTTTGTTCATTTCATCGATTGGTTTGGTCATTGTTATTTGTACTGATGACTGTTTTGATCATTTTTGTTCTTTTTGTTGAGTATTTTTGTTAATTTGGTTCTTGAGTTTATTCGTTTTTGATTGTTCTTACCTGATGGTAATAAAATCCTACAACCATGGGAAGATCAATGCATGAACAGCCCAGTCATGAACACTCCTACTGATAAAGTTTACACCCTACATGATATGAGGTGATTTTACAAGTAAATAAAGTTATATTGTGTGTACATTTCTGTGTGTCAGTGATTCAGTTTTTATTGCAGTTAAAGAGTTACAGATGTGAACTTCAGCCTGACAGATTACTGTAAAGGACTGGAGGGGAGTGTTCATGATTTTTGGATCATTTTTGGGTATTTAAGGATTGAAGCCTCATTTTAATGGTTGTATTAGTTTAAGAAAGTCAAAATCTTCATGAAAATAAAGATAAAAAGTCAGAACCTGTATGAAAATGTGATTCAGTGTCAGTGCAGTGTTAGTATGAGACGGAAGGAGGAAAAAACCTCCAACAAAAGAGTCGGTGTAAAGGGCGGAGCTTCAGCGGAAACACACCAAAGCTTTGTTACATATTGTAAATGAAGACTAGAGTCACATCGATGCTGCTCACGCATGAGTCTCTGATCATTGAATCACATTAAACTACATTTATCAGGTCTTTATCCTCCAGAAACTCAAACACTGGTGAGTACAGCTGATTGGATTTATTGCGATAAAACTCCATAATTTCATTCTGATATTTGTTAAACAGGCATAAGTCAAATGTGACTATGTTAATTGAAGGAGTGATATTTTGCTTTTTTAAAATGGAATTATGCATTTTAAAACATTTCCCTGTGGTCTACATAAACTGTAAA
>JAPQRP010000001.1:33827085-33842967 GCA_037367295.1 Apogon hyalosoma
ATCTACTCCTTCACTGGTTGCTGCTTCAATGATAAACTCCTCCCATTCTTCAGTCCATGTGGTAATGATGGAGGTAAAAACTCTGCTCCTCTGATCATCACTCCTGTCAGACTGTGATTCTGTAAATTGACTTTTTACCTGAATAAACACTGGAAACTGTAAAGTGGATTTCTGTCTTGAGAATAATACATTCAGATATTGTATGTTCATCACCAGAGTCTTTTTTATTTCTGATGCTTTAACTTTATGAGCCATATTAATTCTTTACACAGCTCCTCTTAGGGCGCTTTCACACAGTGTACTCGAGTCTATACTGTACTTGGATACGTTCACACCTTTCCTGCAGGTGTTGCATTCACAAGCGTGTACCATGGCCTGTGCCTGAGTATGCATGGGTGTTACAGGGCCAAAACAATAGGTGGTGGAGTGGAAGGAATTCTGTTGCTATCCAACAAATGTGGAAGTCAGAAGAAGATAAACCCTTACGTCATCAATCAAGTGACTGTTCTGTTCACAGGCAATACTTTTCTATCTGTTAGCCTGTTTGAGGCAAAGTGAAGAAGAGCGACCTTCGTTGTTGCTGATATATCACCGAGTGGTTTGGTCGATAAGGCGAGCCCGTCCGCATGGCTTTTTCAAGAGACAACAGGAGCGTCGTCTATGGTCTCATGTTGATTAACTCACTTCCGTTGTCGGAGTGGTGATCAGGTTACTTCTGGACTTGGGCATAGATCACAGTCACACAGCATCATACCATGCTGGAGTACGGGCAGACCGTACCCAGGTCTACCTTCTCAACTGGACTCGGGTATGGAACGGTTGCATTCACATGGACTAAATGAAGCAGACTTTAGGGTCCAGCGTAATCAGATACGGACTCAAGTACGATGTGTGAAATTTCCCTTAAATGTTACCATTGAAGCTGATCAGGAGGGTTTGACAGGTTATCAACATGTACTATGATTTGCTGAAATACGAGCTTTCAACAAGAGTTATTTCCAGACACTGAAACAAGGTGACATGATGTGCTTTGATTTAAAACTGTGGTTTTGTGGTTTTGGCTCAGTGTTGAGTGGATTATGTCCATCATGTCCATTTTAGAGACCAGGGGCCTTATGTACAAAACCATGCATGGACTTGATACTGAAACCTGGCATACGGCCACATCCAGAAAAGTCCTTACACACAAAAAAATCCAGATGTACAAAACTGTGCATACGCCTGAATCCAAGCACTTTTCCTTTGTACATCCCAATCAGCATGAAATTGACCACATATGTTGGAGAACCATTCTCCTCCCTCTCCACACCCATATTTAAATATTCAAATTGGTATAAATAGAGCCTGCAGGTGGGATTCCCCTCTGCATGATCAGATGATGACGTCAAGGTGGATGCAAAGTGGAAGACTGTTGTCCACCGACAAAGTGGAGGAAAAACAGGTGGAGGAAGAGTCCTAGCAGGACCGTTATGTAAAACAACTTAATGTAACTTAAAGTCTGAAATCAGTCATCACCAAATAATGCATGGACATCTGTAATCATGTCCACTTTCACCTCCAAAAATCAAAACCATGAGATTGGTGATGATTGATCACAGTTTTCAGGCAGGAAACTATGTTTAACGTTTTGACATTAAGCGTTATAACAGTTTATAGACAGCGTTTAGACTGTCGACACACACCGTGGGATTGGACCAGCCTCTCGGTGTCAGCTGATGCCTCGGTTCACCAACAGCTACTGATGCCTGTCCTTGGCTGTGTCCTCATCCAAGTCACAATTTGACATCATAAGGGCAGTCTGCGGCATCAATGAGACCTAGACCGACTTAAAAATGTTCTCACAGACATTAACACTGCATTAAGCACATTTATCAACAAGTGAAGTTTGTGTCCTTGTCTCTTTATATGGTTGAAATGTACTGGGCTGATTGGCAGGATTGCTCCATTGTCTGGTTGGTCTGGTTCGGGGGACGTATGCCAGCTGTGGAGTTGGTGTGGAGGACTGCACACTTCCATGGTCATGTCACTCTTTGTACATCTGAATGTGAGCGTGGAAAAGGGCGTACGCCACATTTTTGGACGTACGCACCCTTTGTACATGAGGCCCCAGGTCACAAAAATGGTCTGCTGGTGCAAAGTTGCAAAGTTTGGCACCTGAATATTCTACCATAGAACATTCAGGTGCAAAACCAAACAGCAGGATGGTAGAACTTCTACCTCTGCATTTGTGACATCCTGCTGTTTGGTAAAATGCCCTATATGCACTGTGTTGTGGTATCATATCATTAACATATCAATAAGTTTGTTTATCATCAGAGTACAATTTGTTAGGGGGGATTCAACCCCTCCTCCTCCTCTGGTTTTTACATTTCTACTTCTGCTGAATGAATTTCATCCATGGGGGGGGGACAACCCCATCAATGTGTAAACATCACATGCTCGCACTTGAAAACCCTTGGCCTGACTTATCAGTGCATGCCAAAGTTTTTGGACAGATGGATGACCAACTGATGACAATACCCTGCGGTCAGTGTAACCGAGGCTAAAAACCAACTGAAATAACAGGCAGGTTGTGACTGAGTTTTCTTACACCTATAGCCTATTTTGCTGGCACTAACTTTCACCTGAACCAAACTGTTGACAGTCTCAAAATTTGCAAACGTCCCCATACACATAAATACATTGTATACCTTACCTATCTCTCTTACCTGTCTCTCTCTTTCTCTCTCTGTATCTGTGTCTCTGTCAAATTCCACTCAGTATGCACGAGGTATGCACAGCAGGACATACTTCTGCAGGCACCAACATACATGTTCATGAAGTTCGACATCAGAGCAAACTGTTTACTTAGTCTAATTAGCTGGATTATTTTGACATGATGTGAAATCTAAATCAGTTAGGTATTATGTCAGTTTTACAGTCTGATTGAGTTGCTCGTTTGCCATAAATCCTCTACCATGTTTGCTTGATCAGCCCTTGTCCGTGGTCCTGAAAGCTAATTAGGCCACTCCCACATTGCAGGTGTGGCCATCACAGAAAATTCAGTGTTTCATGTATTTTTAGTTTGCATTAAAGATGACTGTTCAGCTGTTTGACATGTAATAGGGCCTATCGTTAACTTAAAAAAATATTTAGGCCTGTTGATTGCTTGTTTTTTCATGATTAAAAAAAATAACAAAAATCATCCCCTCTCTGTTTTTTTTTTTTTTTTTTTTTTACAAAGTTCACCCTGTTTGTCATAACCATAAAGAAGTTTAAAACCACTAACTTATTTTTCATGTCGTTTTCATTGTAAATTGTGCTCATTAAAAAGATCCTTTAACACTGTGAATGCCAGTGTAAAAATTCAATCATATCTTTAGAGAATGTTTTTCTTTAAATTGTGCGTGATTTGTGGATCATTTCAAACTACAAGTGCCAATGCTAATGCTAGGGGCCGTGTGCATTGAGTGAAATGGACAAAACATATTTACTTATGAGGATCATAACGTGAGTTAACTGTACCCTTATGTATGATTTAGTGTCTTCAACTTTGACTCAGGACCAAAAATAAGCTTTAATCTGGAAATTTAAAAAATGAAATTCAAATTCATCTAACATTTTGTTGGTATGCCATAAGGAATATAAACATAATAATTTTTTTGCTTTGACTGAAACTGAGTCATTGCCACTTCTTCACACTAGATTTCATGTATCTATTTGGTGAAAATGATTCCTAAATTCACAAATAAAGTGACTGCATTCGTTGATGTGCTTTTATTATGAAATCTATTTCCTGTTTTATTTTGTAGCTCCGGCCGGAAGCTGCCTTCAGTGCCAGCTTGTTTTGCTGAAGCTATCTTGACGGTGTTGATGATGCTGAGGAGAGCATCCTCCTCTGCGGCTCTTCTCCGCCCCAGGCCCCGTGTTCAGGCTGATGTGATGAAATCCTTTTATTTCCATCACCGTTACCATATATTACCGTGAGTCCAGGCTGCTCCCGGTGGTCTCCGGTTCCTCAGAGCCGCTCAGCCATGGTGGATTTGACCGAATGCGGCACTGTGTCACCCGGACACGGCAGACACGGACCGGGCTCCGGCTGCGGCAACAACGGCAGGAAAACGTCGAAAAAATCGCGTACGAGACGAGGAAAACGTGGGAGGAAAAGACGCAATAAAAAGAACAACAGGAACAACAAAACACCGCCGCCGTATTTACCTCCGGAGGTAGCTAACCGAGCTAACGGTCCTTTAGCCACCAGGGGATTAACGGGTCCAGCTAGCTAACAGTTAGCTAACGACAACAAACAGCCACAGTCCCATTAAAAACACACTAATAAACTATTTACAACACTCTACGGATGCACTGTAACTATATGTCAGCGTTACAGTTTATTATAAGACCCCTAGCCCCGAATATCAACACTGGACAAACGTCACACTAAATTCCATTGAAATATCAGATTATTCATTTTAATGTTCCTTATTAATAACATTTCAAAGGTCATCAAATCTAAGTCAATGTAATATCAACAATAACAATCACCATGTAATAATTCGGCGTATATTTCAATAAAAGCAGGCATTAAGTTTATCCTTTACAGCCTCCAACATTTACAGTTCTGTGATATTTTTCTCTGGCTCTGATTTAAGTGAAAATAACCTGGACTAACAGATGAACCGCAAATTTACAAGTTGATTTTATTGTAATAAGGCCAGCCTTTATCAACATCCATAATGGTCAAGACTTAGTGTCAAGCTTTAATTTGTTCATTTACCTTTATCAATACCAACTTTAAGTTGGGAGAATGATTAATGAACATGATGATGATGAGAGGTCAGATGATGGTCAGAGGTAGTGTTATGATAAAAAATTGTAATGCCCTGTCATTATTAGTCATTATAACAATGAAATGTAGTAAAGTTGAAGCAACAAAACATTTACTTTTGTAAATGACTAAAAAACAAAACAGAAAAACTTATAACTTGATCTTTGTGGTCAGAACAAACACCAAATATTTCAGATATACCTGTTATGAAAAAAAGTTCAACTTAAAAAAATTTTAGAGTAAAATAAATCTAAAGGTATTTGTTCTGCTCTGTTATAACCTTTTCTCTGAGACTCATTAAGGTCTTCTGTGTATTCACAGGCTGAAGAAGGAAACATCGAGTACAAGGTAACTGACTCATATGAGAGGTCTTATAGGCTGAAAGACATTGGAATTCTTGCCCATACCTGCTGAATCTGTCTCTCCATCCTACAGAAGGACTTTAACACATACATTCATGGGTGTGTGTAGGCCAAAACACACTGGAATACTCTGTCTCCACACTGTTGAAAAATTTACAGAGGAGGGGGAGAGCACAAGGACAGGGGATAGAGGACAGGGTAGAGAGAGTGAGAAAGAAAGGAGGCTGTAAACATCCTTGTACAAAAAATGTAAATCCATATTTAAATGAACTGGTAACTAGGGATGCACTGATACCGATACCAGTATCGGATAACGGTCTGATACTGAGCGTGTGTACTAATACTCATACTTGAAAAAGTGCGCCAATACAACAACACTGATACCATGTACAACGTTCACAGTTAAGTGCAGCAGATGCGTGGTGGAGGAGCAACGTCAGCAGTGTGGAGATTTTTCAAAATAAACATCGGTGACCAAAGTAAGGCAAGTTATGTGCAGTGATTCTCAAATCTGGTCCTCGAGGGCCAGTACCCTGTATGTTTTAGATATTTCACTCTTCCAGCACACCTTGAAGCCATTATATTGTTATCAGGCTTCTGCACAGCTTGGTGGTGAGCTGATCATTAATTGAACCAGGTGTGCTAGAAGAGGAAAATATCTGAAACATGCGGGACACCGGGCCACAAGGACCGGATATGAGAACCAGTGCATTAGAGACACAGATTCATATGGACGGAGCGTTCTGTCCGTCCTCTGCCTACATTCTGTATGTAATTTTGTCCGTTTTCTGGGAGCCTGCGGATGCGCACGCAGATGGAGAATACAGAGCAGTACCATGGGAAACCGTGGAGGTAGCACAACTTTTCAAAGAGCGACTGTGTGAGTTCGTGAAAAACTACTGACATATTTATGACATCTACCCTCATCAGTATCAACATTAGCATCCACATTAATATTACCTCCTCTGTTGTTGCCATGTTTGTTATTATTGACTTTCTTCTTCTCAAAAAACTTTACTTTTCTTCATGGTATTTGGTCAGTATGGTTATTTAAGAGTGGAGCCCTCTGGATTGATTGAGAAATGTCAGTAGCAGCACTTTGTTACAGTTAGACTAATGACTATGACAAAGCACATTTTCAAAAGTAAGTAAGAACTGTAATGGTATTATTAAGTACTCATATTGGTACTCGGTATCAACAAGTAATCAAATGTAAGTACTTTTACTTGCACTTGGTTTGGATAAAAGTGGTATTGGTGCATCCCTACTGGTAAGCTTGCATGGTGACTTCCAGGTACACTGAAATGCCTTCCTGGCACACTGAAAAATTGTCTCCTCTCCACCATCTTCTCTCTCTCTCTCTCTCTCTCTCTCTCTCTCTCTCTCTCATCCCCTGTCCTTGTGCTCTCCCCATCTTCTGTAAGTTTTTCAACTGTGTGGAGACAGAGTATTTCAGTGTGTTGTGGCCTCCACACACCCATAAATGTATATGTGAAAGTCCCTCTGTAGTATAGAGAGACAGATTCAGCAGGTATGGGCAAGAATTCCAATGTCTTTTGGCTCATACGACCTCTCATAGGCTCAGTCCCTCTGTGATTTTCCTTTGATTAAGTATTCAACTGTCCTGATGTTGATGGTCTGTCTATTGGTAGCTGAAGCTTGTGAACCCCACCCAGTATCGTTTCGAGCATCTAGCCACGCAGCTGAAGTGGCGTCTGCAGGAGGGTCGCGGTGAGGCGGTCTATCAGATCGGTGTGGAGGACAACGGCCTCCTGGTCGGCTTGACTGACGCTGACATGAGGGCCTCGCTCAAGACCTTGAAGAGGATGGCGGAGAAGTAGGTCATTGGGTGTTTAGTGTTGATTTTAGGATGAAATGTGTCAGAGATTTCTCGTATAGTCTAGGACAGGGGTCTGCAACCCTGGTCCTAGGGAGCTGCTATCCTGCATATTTTAGATGTTTCCCTCTTCCAGCACACCTCAAGGTCATTATCAGGCTTCTGCTGAGCTTGGTGATAGGCTGATCATTAGAATCAGGTGTGTTGGAAGAAGGATACATCTAAAACATGCAGGATAGCGGCTCTCTAGGACCAGGGTTGCAGACCCCTGGTCTAGGAAAAATGGACCAGAACGAGGTCCAGACCTTAATGTGGTTGGAGATACTTGTCACTTTGATGAAAGAGTCACTTTTTCTTCAGTGTTCTTTGTTTTGATAAAATAACCTTTGGATTTACTCTGAGCTTTAATGAACATCTACATGATCAGTGAATAAAATACAGGAAAATATCTGATTTACACTGAAAACATGCAAAATTCAGAGGATAACATTATAATAAAAGGTGATACATTGACTAGGAAAGGTTAAATGTAAAGAAAACTTCTTTGAGAAATCTTCAAGGGCAAAACTTTTACTTCTGTTATCTATTTCTTTGCAGATCAGTGTCTCATTTCCCATCCTGTTATAAATGTCCTCCCTACAAAATACAGAGCATAACAACTAATCTGACAGATAATGTGCTAAATAATTTTTTCTTCAGTTTTGTTCAGTTTGTGGCTTATTTTGTTCATGTTACCTATTAGTTTTTGATTTATTATATTTTTTGTTCATTTTATTTATATTTTTTAATTTTTTAAAAATGGAATTAAAGTTTGATTTTATTTTTTCACATTATTTAGGATTTTGTAATTTTTTAACAATCATTTGTGTTATATATATTTGTTCTTTATTTGTTTTTGTTCATTTTGTTTTGAGTTTTATACATTTTTGTTCACTTTGTGGTTTATTTTGATTATATTACTTATTAGGAGACGCTGAAGAAACCAGACGACATGTCCTCATGTAGTCATGTGGTAGAGAATCTGATCGGTGATTGGTAATTACAGCTGTCAATTAAATATTCAACCTCTACTTGTCTGAAAACACTTGGGAATAGATAAAGTCAATGGTTAGATTTACTACAAGCTGAAAAAAGTCCAGAGGAGGAAGTTGGAGTCATGTTTCCACTTGAATTTATGACCAGATTTAAGAAAAAATTTTTGTCCAATCCATCAGTTTTCTGTGTGGATGTAAAACTCTGATTCACGTGTTAAAATACACCAGAAAACAGAAAATTATATGTCTGAAAACCACCTTCACCTAAGCTGAAGGTAAATAAATAATCCTTCCACTTAATTGGTGTCAATTTTCTCCTATTTACTAAGTTCCAAAGCTTTGAACAAGGACAAACTTAGTCAATGAGACCTCATTTAAAGGTAATAACCTCTAGCTTCAGAACTTTTAAATACAAATAACATAAATCAGGTCACGGCTTCGGTTGAATTCTTTGCTGCTTGTGCAGTATTCAGACATTTCTTTTGTCATTAGGGTTTATTTTCTTCATATCAAAAAATATGTTTATGTTTGTATGTTTTAACTGAAAACACTGAATCTCTGAATGGTGGAATCATCATTCTGTCTGTGATGCATTCTGGGACATCAGTTGTCTTGTGTGTTTTGTTAGAGTGGGGGCTGACATCACTCTGCTCAGAGAGCGGGAGGTGGACTATGACTTGGACAGAAACACTCGCAAAATCGCAGAGGTCCTGGTCCGGAAAGTTCCAGATGATCAGCAGGTGAGAGTCTGATGTGGCGTCTGCTGTGTTTGTTTGAAACCTGACAGTTAAAGATGGTCCATGTCCTCGTGTCTGTTCATGGCAACAGTTCCTGGATCTGCGAGTGGCGGTTCTAGGGAATGTGGACTCAGGGAAGTCCACCCTGCTTGGCGTCCTGACACAAGGCGAGCTGGACAATGGCCGAGGCCGAGCCCGACTCAACCTGTTCAGACATCTGCACGAGATCCAGACTGGACGCACCTCCAGCATCAGCTTCGAGATCCTGGGCTTCAACAGCAAAGGAGAGGTGAGGCTCCGAGGTTCACACCAAACACAGACCTCAGGGGGTTTTCAGGTTCAGCTGTGTCCTGCTTTTTGTTGTAATTAGTTTAAAACGATGCATAATGATAAATGAATAATAACTCGAATAATGATAAATGAGATAATGATCAGAGATTTAGTGTGAATGTAAATGGATTCATTATGTTCTGTATCAACTGATCTGTGTCTGAACTGTTTTGTGAATTCCCTGAGGCTGCAGTGAATCGTTGTGCTGCTGGTTGAGTTTTATCGTCTCATTTTCCAGGTCGTGAACTACAGTGAGTCCAGGACGGCTGAGGAGATCTGTGAGAGCTCCTCCAAGATGATCACCTTCATCGACCTTGCTGGACACCACAAGTACCTGAAGACCACCATCTTTGGCCTCACAAGCTACTGCCCCGACTTCGCCATGTTGGTGGTGAGCGCCAACACCGGCATCGGTGAGCCTGTAGGAGGTGGTAGTGAGGAAACGAGACTGAGATTACAAAGAAATGTGATAAAGAAAGAAATCAGGGAGAACTATGAAACTGAGATAACTAGAGGATCAAGACAGAGCACGTCAATATTCAAAGATCTGTTATTGTCAGTTCATTAGATTTACATACACAGAATTTAGATAAACTTGAAGATTAAAATAATAATAATAATGGATTAGATTTCTATAGCATTTTTCAAGGCACCCAAAGTGTTTTACATTATTGATACATGATTCATTTGCTTTCCCATTCACACTCTGGTGGTGGTGAACTATGTTTGTAGCCCCAGCTGCCCAGGGGCAGGCTGACTGAAACGTGGCTAACGATTCACACCAAACTCTGACCACCACTGAACATTCATACGCATTCATACACCAGTGTGAGTGGCACTAGGAGGCAAGGAGGGTGAAGTGTGTTGGCCAAGGACACAACAGCACATGACTAGGACAGAGTGGGATTCGAACCTCCAACCCTTCGGTTGGTGGATGACCCGCTCTACCTCCTGAGGCATGCATTTGGAAAAAAAAAAAAGTGGTTAAATTGAATTACAATAAATTGAGTGGTGTAAAAGATTAACTGTAATACAACATAAAACATATAAATCAAACCTAATGGCAGAAGTCTAACTACAGTAATCGTGATGGAAGGTGAGGAGGTAAATCATGGAACAAAACAGCACCAGATGTCATAAATATCACAGACTGTATGTCTAATGAATCTTGTGTGCACCAAACAGTTGAGTTCAATACTAAATACACAAACAAACATAAATAAAAAAGTAAAGAGATTAGTCAGTAAATAAAGTAGAAGTATATAGTCAGATGATGGGTCCAGAGGACATTAAAACAATTAAGTCGATTAGAAAGTATAAACCTCAAAATATCAGATGAAACTAACTGTCTTGTCCTCACTTTGGTTTCTGGGTAATGTAGTACACGTCTTCCTGTCATCCATGTAGCCGGTACGACGCGGGAGCACCTGGGCCTGGCCATGGCCCTGAAAGTTCCCATCTTCATCGTGGTCAGTAAAGTAGACCTGTGTTCCCGTGGAACCGTGGAGCGAACAGTCCGACAGCTGGAACGGGTCCTGAAACAGCCGGGCTGCAACAAGGTCCCCATGGTGGTGTCAAACCCAGATGACGCCGTGACGGCTGCTCAGCAATTCACCCAGAGTGCATGGTGGGTAAAATACTGACCACAGTAAGACTGATGCAGCAGCTCACACATGTTCAACACTTAAACACATCACCTGATCATAAACCGATGGAGATGAAGGTTTGGAGACACTGACCCTGTTTACATGATCATTATAATCCAATACCTGTTAATAAGTAATAATCAGATCTGATTTATTTACATGCACTTACAAACCCTGGTTTAGACATTTCAGTCCATTATTGGATTTCTTTCAGAGTTCGTACATACATAGTGATGGTAGACTCAAACTTCCTGTTATTGTCGTCAGCTCATGTTTGGCCACATCACTACTGTTTTCTATGATTTAATTTTTTTTCCACCTGTGCAGATGTAAAAGAATGATATAAATCAGATTAACAGGTATACATACATGAAGACAGAGTATTGGGGAGTAACTCTGGTTTTAATCTGATTTCTCATTATCACAATTGTTCTGTTGGCTGATAAAACATATCAGGCTACACTTAGACGATAATGATCTGAACCGAAAACGCAAAAGCGATACACAAGTGTGTGAAATTTCCTATTTATTAATGTATGCATGCCAGGTGGCTAGGTGGCATCACCACTCCCAAGACCAAGTGCCTACGTAGAAATTTTCTGCTTCTCTTCCTGTTCTCTCCTAGCGCAAAATACAATCACAAAACAGGAAACAGAACAACAAGATTCGTGACAATTGCTAAAATGACCTTTGGATGTAAATTAGAGTGGCTAGGGCAACTTGAACGTCCATTGCAGGGAAATAATCCAACATGTTGTTGTCTTCCTGTACTGGGACATGCCTGTGATGTAAACTCTACGCAACGAGAAAATGTAGTATTACATTTTCAATCCTTTACATGGTGACGTGCAGAGATATGGACTCCAGTCACATGACTTGGACTCGAGTCATCAGTCCAAGTCTTTAGACTCGACTTGACAAAATGTAAAAAGAGTTGCAGCTCGACTTGGACTTGAACACCAATGACTTGTGACTTCACTCGGACTTCAGCCTTACGACTTGAAATGACTTGAAACATTACCCAAAACTTTAAGATTAAAAAGTGTGTCATTTAAAAGTGTATTAATCAAGTCATTTTATACCTCCCTCACTGAGCGACGCAATCCACCTCTCTCTGTCTTTGCCTCGGTGTGCTTGTGTGACCTGTCAGCAGTAGGGGTGGGAATCAAAAACCAGTTCTGACTTCAAAGGTGTACCAATTGATCACTTCCATCAGAACTGTACACCTCCAGCGCTATCAATTCTTCTTAACGATTCTCTCATTTCCCAACACAACGTTTTCTGGTTTTCCCTCGCAACCAGGTCGGAGTGCACCACGGCCTGGGTCAGAGCACATGGACCGGGTCCAAACACACTACGGACCGTGACACCACGTAGGGAAACCCAGAAAACAGGACTTACAGAGTAACTGGACCATATCAAATCAAATCAAATTTTATTTATATAGCGCCAAATCATAACAGAAGTTATCTCATGACACTTTACATATAGAGCCGGTTGAAACCAGACTCTGAAGCCAATTTACAGAAACCTAACAGAATCCTCTAGGAGCAAACACTCGTGACTGGTGACAGTAGCAAGGAAAAACTTCCTTTTAACAGGCACAAACCTGGAGCAGACCCTGACTCCTGGAGGATGGTTGTCTGCTTTGACCAGTTGGGATAAAAGAGGGGTAGGGTAAAGGAGGAGAAAAAGAGAGAGAGAAAGAAAGGGGGGGGCATGGATGCAAATGATGCACGGCAAACTGAAATCAAATATCTATGGAACTGTATAGTAAATAACCATATGACTGTATGCCATTGTTGTGGTTTGTCTGTCACTCAACAGGAGTGCCACCACTGGCCAGTCTGGATCAGATCACCCTAAAATGTTTTAAAATCCTCATTCTTTCAGAATATTTACATTTGTTTGTTAAACAATTCAGGAAAATATGATTGTGTTTCACTTTCTGTTTATGTGTGTACAGTGGTGCATATGTGTAACATTGTGAATGAGTTGATTTGGAAAATGGTCAAACAAACACTATGACTTTTTTTCCCACTCAAAAAAACACTCAGGAATTGATAGAAGTAATAAGGAATTGGATTGGTAAGCAGAATCAACAATGGCATCGATATGGATAAAATCCTATCAATTCCCACCCCTAATCAGTACTTTATTTTTGTACATGTTGTCAGTTCACTTATTTTATCGAACATGTTTTGATAAATAAATGCCAGTTTAAAAAGTGGATATGATCTGTCATCTAAATGTAATGTGTCGTTACTGTTAAAAAGACTCAAAGGACTTGAGATTCAAAGTTTAGGACTTGAGACTTATCAGACTTGACTTGGGACTTGAGCCTTACTTGTGACTTGCAAAACGCTGACTTGTTCCCACCTCTGGTGACGTGAGAGTGGAGTGTTTTTAAGATTTCCACTCTGGAAGGTGGTTTCACTTTTTTGTGTTTTCAACCCCCCAAAAACACAGATGTCATCTAAACAAAAGGCACATCTGATAAGATATTTTGTCATTTTCACCCGAGAACGTTGTTGTGTAAACTGGGCCTCAGATCATGCTGTTTACGTGATCACTAATAATCTGATAACTCCACATATTAGATAATGATCAGAGTATTAGTGTGACTGTAAACCGTCTCAGTGTCAGATTGAGATGCTTTCTCCATGTGACCTTCATGTCCCTGTGCTTTATGTCTTGAACAGTTGAAGTCACTTGTGCGTCACAGATCTGTCTGTGTGTGGAAGCTTCAGTGTGAACCTCCTGATGTGTTGTTGTTTGTGCAGCATCACGCCCATCTTCACCCTGTCCAGTGTTTCTGGGGAGAGTCTGGACCTGCTGAAGGTTTTCTTAAACATCCTTCCTCCTCTGAGCAACAGTAAAGAGCAGGAGGAACTGATGCAGCAGCTCACTGAGTTCCAAGTAAGACACACATTGCATGATGTTTGTGTGTGTTGCATTTACTGAATCAGGAGGTTTTCAGGTGGTTCACAGCCTGTTTGGAATCCTAATGCATCCTGGGAATCTGAGGAAGAGATGACTTTTGACATAATACAAATAATTGGTGTCGGGTTCCACAAAATGTTACGAAGTAGTATTTGTTTAATTTGGAGACAAGGACATAAAAGGTTAACGCACTAAAGAAAAGACGTCTGTCTCGTGTTTGTGCATAAAGGTTATGAAGGGGATTTAATATTGACATGATGTAACTAAATCTGACAGTAGATGTGACCTGGATGTGTTTACAGGTGGATGAAATCTACTCGGTGCCTGACGTCGGAACGGTGGTCGGAGGAACTCTGTACAGGTTTGTGGCTTTAATGTATTGTTAGTTTGTGAAAGAGTCGATGGCACATCATCACAGCAGTTTGACTGTGTTTTATTAATATTTTCAGTCATTTTCTGCCATAGAAAAGTGGGTCAAAGACTTTGGTTTTTTTATTTTACATTCTCTTGATGTCCCATGTGATTGACAGCAGGAGTTAGAGCCAATCACAGATCAATGCACATATATCTTCGCCTCTTACTGTATGGAATTGGTTCAGTCCTTTGTCCATCAGCTTGTGCAACATAATGAGTTGAAGACCTTGTTTGTCAACTTTTACCATCCAATAGGCAGTCTGGAATCACTAAGGCCCGCCCTGTTCCAGTTTTATGTGTAGAGGAAATGTTATGTCCTATGTTTAAAAGTTTTGTTTGTTTATTAATTGCACTTCTTTTTTGATTTTCATATTTGAAATAAATACATCAATCAATCAATCAGGACAGAAATAGACCTGTCCAAAATGAGACGTCCCCTCTGTGTGATTGACAACAACTGTTTTACTGCATGACAAAAAAAAACATCAGTATACAAGATGGAAATATTATGCCCTTAGTAATCATATTACATTTACACACATCTAATGAATGTTAATTTGTAATATGAAGTCTTTATTCAGCCTGATTTATCTCATACTAGAGACATTTGGTGAAAATAGAATAGTTATGAACATTTATGATCAAAAGACAGTATTACAAAATGTCATTTTTGACATGTTTTCTACATTCAGCTATTATTTTATCCATATATTCCACTACTTTTGTGAAGCTCAGACTTTGTTAGACCTATTTCAACACTAGAACACAACAAATTTGAACATTTTCACAAATCTGACTTCAAACCTTCAGCATTTGGGCTGAATTATTTCTTTCTACCATGAACGAGGACTAGGAAAAATAGGCCTCAGTTCCATAAAGCTGAGATTGTCCTGAACATTTGGATATAAAATGCTTGGGTTTTTTGTTAGTTGGAAGCACCTTAAAAAGGTGAATTTAAGAAAGTGCAAATCAAGATAATACCCTTGGACTCCAGTATGTGAAAGACATTTGAAGTGTGACACTTGTGAAATTAAAAGCTGGGCTGGTTGTAGAGTCAGTCTCACTGTGTTATCTCCCAGCATACTTTAGTGTCGGGCTGTGTGTGTTTCAGCGGAGTGTGTCGGGAAGGTGAGCGGCTGGTGGTGGGTCCGACCGATGAGGGCCGGTTTCTGCGTCTGAAGGTGGGCAGTATCCAGAGGAACCGCTCAGCCTGCAGAGTCCTGAGGGCTGGGCAGGCCGCCACGCTGGCTCTCGGAAACTTCGACCGCTCTCTGCTGCGCAAGGTCAGAGGTCACACCACACAGCTGATGTCTGCTCCACCTTTATCAGTTCCACTCCTGCAGTTTAGGGCTCTGTGTCCTCTTTACTTCACACTTTCAAAACACATTAAAGGGTCAGTCCAGTGATTTTTATTTGTCAGTTATTGTCGATACCCGTGAGTTCAGAAAACCTGAGGAAACAGGAAATCTCTGGATGGAGCCTTTAGACATGTTCAAGTGACTTACAGATCCAAACATCCACCAGAAAGTAAAACCATCTACTGATCTAAAATGGTTAACACCTGTTGATCCACTAATCCTATCAATCCATGTAAATAATTGGTGTAAAATACAGTTAGTCATCTTTTCATGGTTATCAGATATGACCCATTTGGACGTTCAGAGGCTCCGTAGTGAACATGGAAAAACACCGTCATCTTCTACAACATTGATTCACCAGTAAAACCCATGGCGCTGGATCAATGACTGTGGATGGAGACACTTGGTTTTTAT
>JAPQRP010000001.1:33845169-33856081 GCA_037367295.1 Apogon hyalosoma
TAATAAATTAAATGGATGAAAATAGATTTTTTTTTTAGAAAACTCTAAATGTGAAAAAATTTACTGAAATAAAATTTAAAAAAGAAAAAAATAAGCAGCAAGATGAATCAAAAACAGCCAAAGTAATCAATACACTGAACAAAAATTTATTATTAATGAACAAAGTAATAAGTAACATGAACAAAATAAGCCACAAACTTTTTTCCCCAAATTCTTACAGACTTTGGAAAAACAGTATTTTTCTACCATGCACCATGGTTGTGGAATAATCTTCAAAGACCTGTAAAACTACAAACATTCATTTCTGTTAATGATTTTAAAAGTATCATGGAGAATGCAGTGAAGGAGGAATATCACTGTTTTTCTTGATGCCATTATGGGTGAATAGTTGTTATTGTGTTGTACTGTTCATTGTGTATCATGTATGCGTTTTGTATTGTTTGGACTTTGTATGGCTGCTCCCGTGGCCAGGTCACCCTTGCAAAAGAGAATTCTAATCTCAATGGGACTTCCTGGTTAAATCAAGGTGTTAAAAAAACAAAAACAAATGTAGATTGGGTTATAATAAATAATTGGCTTAACACCATATTAAAATGTTTAAAGATGTCTGAAACCTGTCCAGTTGCTCCATCAGGGAGATTCATGGATGTTTGTCCTTCAGTGACTAGATACGACATCAACTCACCTTTAAATTCAGTTAAAAGAGTTTAGACAGTTTAGAGTGTTTATTACACTTCCCATCACATGGGGTCAGTGAAGGACCACCAGAGTCCATCTGATCAGTCTGTGACCATGCAGCAGATGAATCCACTGCCCTGTCAGCCATTGTATAGAGCACTGGCCCCACCTGTTGGACACATTTACCACATACAGTGAGTTTTACAGCCAGATGTCACACGGTTTTTAATGATGAACCAGAATAATTGTGGACATGCAACAAATGGAAATGAGTTGTTTACAAATCTTGCCCGTTTGGACAGTATTTGTGTAATATGTCTGTGTTTTAATGGTGTTTAATGGTAGAAAGAAGAAATTTAGAGAAAACTACATGTGAATAATAATATACATGTTTGTAGGTTTAAGAAGATGTCAAATGTTATCTGTAAATGTAAAGAAATCTACAGAAAATAAGAATTAGAAATTAGTATCCATAAGGAGAATGTTTAGAACCGTTTGATACAGTGAAACAATAGGCTTTTTCCAAAATGTAGATGGGTGTGGTCATGTGCTGGTGGGTGTGGTCATGTGCAGTCAAGTGGTGGTGGGTGTGTCCTTGGGTTGTGGTGTCCATTGACATGTGACTGCTGTTCTGCAGGGCATGGTGATGGTCAGTCCCAAGATGAACCCAACCATCTGCTGTCAGTTCGAAGCTGCCATCGTCCTGCTTTTCCACGCCAAGACCTTCCGCCGGGGATCACAGGTCACCGTGCACGTGGGCAATGTGCGGCAGACGGCGACTGTGGACGATCTGCATGGCAAGGTCTGATCCAGATCTGTTTTTTATTTGTACTGAGTTAAGTTGGATTCTGTTCAGTTTTATTAGTGATGAGTTTCAGTGTGAGGCGGCGGTCAGAACACACACTGCAGACTCCAGTCACATGACAAACCACATGCCGTCACCGAGAGTTCAGCATCAGACCCTTTTCCACCTGAACTTTACACTGAATTCTGAAAAACACAGGTGCATTTCCACCTAAATTACACAGTAAAAAAACTCTTGACCCAAAATTTTCCTTGATAAAAGTTCCTTGTAGGGGGCGGGACTTTTCAAATTCCTGGAATTCTTGGGGTGGGGCTATGTGCTGAAGAACACTGATTGGTGGAACACACTGTCAATGTTTCACACTTCCGTTCACCCTCCATGTTTAATCCAGTGGCGTCTGCAAACATGTTTATTCCACTTCTACAAGATTCACTTGGTTTGTGTTTTGATCATTTGTTAAATGGAGCAAAAGAAGAGAAACTACGAGAAGTTTATGACAACGTCCATTTGACCAATAAACTATGTAATATTTTCAGATGGACAGATCTCACTCCTACAAGTGCATTATAATAATCTGTCAAGTAAATAAATGGAACAGGGACAGAAGGAAGACGTTTATTTCTTCAGTTTCATAAAGTGGATTTTTTTTCTTTTTTTTTTCTGCTGACATTTTACTTTCATTTCAAAGAATATTAACATTTTTAAATCTAAATTTCCCTCTTCATTGTTAGAAAAGCCATGTTTTTTATCATTAGTTTATTCATCAATTTAACTTTCTGGTGATGATTTATTTTTCTTCATAAACTCAGCGGTTTGCTATGATAAATGGGTTTTTTTTTTGGCATGAGTTTATTTTCATCAGTTCTGAATATCTTTTCTTTGTGAATCTACATGTGTAATGTCAACAGTTTGAGTTTTTTTGGGGTCCACTCCCTCTAGGAGTCCCTCTATTGAAATAATCTGTCTGTTCATCTGAATACACTCTGGATTATAAATCCAACGTATTCGGAATACCATCAAAAGAAATTCAGTAGGACTTCAAATCAGCGACTGGAAGCGAACGAGACTGATTTGAATAAATTTACCAGAACTTTGAGGTGAAAATGCAAACCACACAGATTAACTGGAATTCTTTTACTGGGGAAATAAATTCCTAGAAATAAAAGTTCCTGGAAATGTTGGTGGAAAAGGGTTTTTTCCGACTCAAACTGCCATTGGACTTGAATCGACCCAATGTGTGTTGTTTGACCACCGCCTCAGTTTTATTGATTCTGGTTGACATTTGTATGTGCGCGCCCCCCCCCATCATGTGACCCCTCCTACTGCTGCAGGATGAGCTGCGAACGGGTGAACGCGCCGTCGTCCGCTTCCACTTCATCAAACACCCTGAGTACCTGCGACTGGGCGCCAAGCTGCTGTTCAGGGAGGGGGTCACCAAAGGCATTGGCCATGTCACCCGCCTGCTGCCCCCCTCCCAGAACCAAGGCCAGAACCAGGACCAGAACCAGAGCCAGGACCAGAACCTGCAGGAGCAATAGACAGATGTGGAGCCCTGTGAGAACTCTGGACCCCTTCGATCGAGTGGGGTTAATCCACCGCCGCCGTCATCTTCATCTTGTGCCGCTCTCCTTCGGTTGTTAAAGCGGGTTAATCTGATGTCGTGACACAGATTGATTTAAGAGGCTGATTCTTCTGTCATGAGACGCACATGGATTACGCTAGATTTGAGGAATGCTTCCAAACGGCATCCGGTTTTGATGCAGATTCACATGAGGAAAACCTGCAGATCCTGATGTGGTTCAGCATCATTAAGGGTTTTCCTTAAACTCTGGTCCTGCTGATGTTTCTGTTTTAGAAGTAATTCATGTTCTTGAATCAGCGTCGAGTGACTGGAACAAGTGGATGAAGGTCTGAGCTGCTTCACCGACACATGAACATGATGGTTGTTTACAACCAGTACAACTTTTATTTAATGTCAGAATCCCAACACAGAAAGGCCTGTTTTCATGTAACAGCTCATAACGTTATGAAAACACGAGGTCGATGACTGGATTAAATGAGATCATTGATCATGAGAACACCGATTATAGATACAGTTTGATTTCTGATTAAATTTAACACTAAGCATCACCAGAAACAAACAGAACTTAAGTACAAATACAGTAGTGGACAAAAGTATTCAGACACCCTTTAAATTTGTCATTATCCCAAATATTATCATGGAATCTTTGTATGAAATAAGATACTTTTTTGTGTTTCTAAAGGTGTGTTTGTGACAGACAAATGGCAATGATTTTAACAAGTAAATATCTATAATATGTAATACTAGCGTGTTGACCTATTGGGAACCATGGGTTATATTAATAGCGATATCTTGGGACTGAAGCTAGTAAATATGTTGTTCCTGTTTTTAACTTAATTTCCCATCATGCAGTGAGGTACTGTGCTTCCGGTCAAGCGAGCAACGGGATTGTAAGGCTATTGTATTCCAAAATGACTAATATCTTGTAAAATATTGGTCCTATCAACTTGCCAAGATATTTAATGTGGAGATGGGACTATTCCTCAACTGTAGGTACCAAATTCACCAGTTAAAAACTTCTCAATTTCTTGGAACTGTGCAGATACACACACACACACACACGCACGCACACACACACACACACACACACAGATACTCTGAAAACTTCCAGTATTATGATATAGATATACCAAACTAAATCATGGTCAGTTTCATCATATCATGTCCTGGATGTATTTCATTATCTGAATCATCCAGTTTTGACCTGAATGGAACTGAGCACGTGCAGAAGGGAGCATGTGATTGGAGAATGGAACGATACTTGGCAGAATTAAATGACTTAACACATGGGGTGAACAAAAACTCATGTCCACCACTGTATGAGGTGTTTGTACTTTACTGGACTATTTACAGCACCACATCTGAGAAACGCATACGTTTTTTTTATTCCATTTGTTCCGTTTCTGTTTGATGAAAACTGTGAATCTCCAAAAACGCTGTATGTTTGTCATAAAGGATGAAGAGTTGAGTTCCAAACCCTCCTCTTTAGTAAATACGATATACTGAATAAAATGATATCACTGGTCTGTAATATTTAATAAATTATCAACCTCAGATTAAATTTGTTACATCTTACATAAGATGAATTAAAACAACTAAAAGTTATGATGTTTTCAGTGTTTATGACAGTGTTATTACACATATGTAGGGCTTTTGCTCATTTTGATAATTTTCCCAATTTTTTGATTATTTTATTCATGTCCATTATCTTTATTTTGTAAATTTGTTTTGATTCGCTACATTATTTTCTTTATTTTTGCTCATTTCTATCTTTATTTTCTCAAATTGTTCTCATTTCAATCATTGCCCCCTCCGTTTTTTTTTGTTTTTTTTTAATAATTCATCATATAGGCTAGTTTATTTTTCATTTCTAGACCAGTGATATTATTGACTGAGCAATTCTCATTTTATTCAAATATTAAATCCTAATAAATCCACCTAAATCTTACACATTGAAAGTTTAAATAGAATCAAATAGTGAAATGACTCTAACAAGTAAAAGTTCTGGTTTTAAAACTGTATTTAAAAAAATTAAGTATCTTAAAATGTACTTAGAGTTTGAAAGGTACAAATAAACTGGCCCTTGTCAGTGTTTTACTGTTAAATCTAATGGTTTTGGTTCATTTACTTCTGTAAATGTTTAACTTCATCAACTGTTGGTGGTTTTTATAGTTGTATTAAGGATTAGAATTTTCTCCAACTTCATCCTTCAATTTTGCACAAAACATTAATATCAAGTCATTTGTGGATAATGTGGAAAATTTAATGTGGTAGAATCTAAAAACTACAGCCAACCAGCATTTGGACAGAATTTATATTTATTAGTGACTCAGACTGGCTAAAGTTTCACTTTTATTCTGGAGGGGTTTTTTTACTTGTAGATCAGTGTAATAATAGATACGTGGTTTTCATTGGACAAAATTGATGGACTCAACCTTAAACATCAGATATAAAACACTGACAATTTAACTGTTTTGCTGATGATACTTGGAGGTTTGGAATGCAGTACTTTTACCTGGAGTGCAGTATTTTCAGTGGGAATTTGTACTTTTACTGTTTGAATAGATCTGATGACTTCATGTTAGAGGGGAACAAGCTTTGTTCTTTTAATTCTGAGTTGTGGTCTTCGATTTTCATCCTGATCTCAGAGGTTTTGTTTCAGATGGTGGTTCAGGTTCAGTCTCTGTTCTGACAGATAAATGACTCACATGGAGATTTTTACAGGACGCTCCTTTAAAAGCACAAATTACTTCTTAAAAACACCGGTACGACGCAGTGGAGCTCCTTCAGTTGTACGTGGTTCCTCCTGTTCTCTGTTCTTCTTGCACTTTATTCAGTTTTCATGGACGTCAGACTGATGGTTTCCACAATTGGACGCATGTTTTCGTCCAGGTTTCAGTGGGATGTGGAGGACGTTACACGCCTCCATCCTCATGGACAGTACGTGTGGATGTTATGGTTCCTGTTCCTGCCTTAACCTCTGAACCTGAACGTCTGGTGACCGGTGTTTTGGTGGGTTTTTTGTTTCGGTTTCCTGTGCATGCTCAGATCGGTTCCAGATACGACTTGTGTATCAGTGTGTTGTTTTCTGAGGTTCTGTGCCGTTGTAACCGTTGAACATTCTCTCCATGAGTCCATTTAGCTTCGCAGATTGCTTACTGTTGACTTTGCACTTTGTTTTTGCATTCTGCATGTGTCTGAATGCCTCGTCAGCTGATTCTGCACAAGGGTCAGAGGTCGTGGAGAGACAGCCGACAGCTGACAGTGGATGTGACCTGTTTGTTTTCTCTTGACCGTCCCTCAATCCAATAAATTAACTGAATTAAACACTCGTCTGCCGTTTGGGATTTATACTGATGTGGAGAGAATTCACAGCTTTGGAAATAATTATTATTCTGCCTGAAATTCAATAAAACTTCCCATCATATTCTATTTGTTTCATATTAATATCTATTTGGGCTTTATCATTTCTCAAATTAATAAAGAAACATTTCATATGTCTTCAATCAGATGTTTGACTCAAATTTACAATAAAATCCTGATGTTGAGTCACATGGGACAAATATTGACTTCCCAACTTATACCAACTTATAATTTCCAAAGCTCCAGATGATTAATATAATGTTACAGTTCACATTTGGATTAATTAGAACTAGATTACTAAAATGGTGCCATGAGGATTTTTGTGGGAAATCTAATTTGTTCTACAAAAACACTTTAACTTCCTGTCATTAAAATAACAGTTTATGACTTTGAAGGAAAACAAATATAAATTTCAACTTAGATTTTAATAAATATGAGACACAGCACTTTCACTTATACTGTTTTCATTCAGTCAAATTAACTCGCTAGCTAATAGTAGTTAATGCTATTGCGCTAACTTTAGATAACATTACTCAAAAGACTTATATTAAGGTAAACTCAGTTTATTACTTCTACCTTAAACTTATTTTGATCAAACCTAAAAGCTGATACTTTGCTCCCTTGCAACTATACATTTTAAACTATTTTTCCACCAGTTTAGAGTGAAAGTAGCTGCTTCTCAAAACACAATATTAGCTACTGTCAAACAACTTTTATCAATTAGAAATGAAAGCTAAATTAGTCCATGATAACATCAGTTTCATATAGAAAACTAACTTCAGCCAAAATTAACCCTTAAGGTAACTTAAACCAAAAAGAAGTAAAGATAGGAAAGACTTCAGTCAGTCTTAATGCTAACATTACCTGGTTGGCTAATCTGTTCAGTTGTTAACATTAGTTTGAGTGTAATTTAGCTAACATTAACAAGCAAAATAGCATCAGCAACTAACATTAGCTTGGAACCTAAGCAGTTTAAAAGTTTCGTCTGAAGGAAAAAGTTAAATCTTTGTCAAAGAATGCAAATTTTTATTTATTTAGCGCCATATGTTAGGCATTCTTCACCAAAGAAAAATGTATTGATTTGATGAAAAGTCACATCATCACTATTAAAAAACACTGCTTGCGTCAGTTTACCCATGTTGATGTGTATTATTTATTGTGTTTTGTTACCAAATATTCTGTAAGAAAACAACAAAATATTAAAAATTTTCTCAAAACAGTACATTTTTCAGATAGAAGTTTTTCATCCCTTGATAGAAGAACTGATCCAAATTAATGCAGTTTTGGTATTTAAACAAAATAATGTTCTAAAAATGTATAAAATCAATGTGAAACTGAGGCCTCAAAATGTCTCTGTCTGAAATATCCTGTGCTTTTCCTATAGTTTGGATGGAACGTCCCTCATGTTTTTACCTCACTGGTTCTGAATTATTAAACCGAAGGAAAAGCTGAACACTGAATCTGCTGATAAATGTAAAAGTGTTTTATTCACTTACAGCAGGAGGCAGGTGGACAGTTTTCTCTTCTGATTCAGTCTCTGTTACATTCTTTGTGCTGAAGCTACAGACTAACAGACAGAGGTCCAGATGAAGCCCAGGGGATGGGCCGTCTCCTTTTATAACTCAGAGTCCAGAGGTTTTCTTTTATTTTGGTGAACGTCATCTAGGCCAGGCTCCTCTGCCTCTGCCTGATCCGCAGATACAACTACAATAAAAACAAAATAAAGTATAAAAAATAAAGGCTAAACAGTTTGTCATTAGAACAAAACACAGCTGTACAACAGTTGATACAACAGAATTCTCTGAGCTGCTTTAAATCTGATTCTAAAACTGCGTCTTATTCCCTTCACTCAAACAGACTCTTCTGCGCTGGTTCAGAGGCTTTTGAAGAGTTCATCTGTAAAACACTGAACGTGTGTGGTTTTTAAGACATAAGACAGTTGAAGGACTGAGCGTCTCACCCCCAGCAGGTTTCGGGGAACGTAGCCCTCATAGTCGCCACATCGCGCCCACCACCACTCCGTCTCCACCTCGTCGTCCCGCCTCAGCACCGTCATGCAGTCGCCTTCACTGAAGCCCAGTTCGTCCTGGTTCTGGGCTTCGTAGTCCCACAGTGCGTACACCACACCACGGTTCATCACACCCATCTTCTCCTGAACGCCTGCAGATCACGGCAAAGAGACTGGAGTCAGAGGACGACTGAAGGTCATTCCACAATATTCCACTAATAGAACAGAAATATGTGTTCTGCCTTCCAGGGAACAAAATGATGCCATTTTGTTCTCGACACATCATCCAGGAAGAGCTTTTTTATCGTGTGCTGTCTGAGGACTATTGTGTGCGGTTAAAAAGGATAAAGGTTAACTCGCTTTATTATCCCCATAAGGAAATTCAGGCCATTTCTCAATATCAAGTTTACAGAGTATGGTCTTGGTAAGAACGGTCCAGAGAAGTCTCTCTGTAGTTAGAATGGCTGCGTACTTGTGAACTTTCCTCCCTGGCTCTGCTGTATTTCCACCATCAGTTCCCTAATGTATTCCCACAATCCACTACAATAAGTCACTCAATTTGATTTCAATACATTTGTACAACTATTTATATGTAATTTATATTGCTGAATCATTTTGTATATTCTTCAAAACTGGATAAACTAATTTCGTTGAACCACATATCATGATAATTAAGATGTATTTCTCACTATTCTGCCTCATACACATGTTCCAACATTGTATCACATCATCTGGTGACGGTCATCTACTCAGTAAAACATTTCTGAGGTAAGTTATCACAGAAGCTGCTGTTGCCTTTGAGAGTAGCACGAAATGTACCTGGGGATATTTACCAGCCAAGTCTACGAGTCACTAACCAAGACAAGAGGAACATCGGGATATTCCATGCATTCTTGGTTTGTGCAAACTTTTAAATGGAACACTACTCAGGCTCCGACTGATGATGTTTCACAAGATCATGAAAATGGAACAACAGACAAGAACACGTATTGAGAAATGGCCTCAGTCTCTGCATTTTACCCAAAATACACACAATGCCTCGCAATTAGCATTAGCAATTATTATTAGCATACATAAGTATCAGTGAGCTGCCATTGAAGGCCTCAGGGACCAACAGATCTTCAAAGAGACTTTTAATCTTAACGGATCCTTTTTCCTGGTCAATTGAAGGTTGATGAATAAAACCTAACCATCACCATCCTGCCCTGGCAAACCTCAGAGTTTTGCGACATGAGGTGAGTTTACGTTACAGGATGTGGAGAAGTCGAGTGTGGGAGGATCTCCAGTGTGTCGTGTCATTTCTCACCGTAGAGGAAACTGGAACATTGTGCATATCCGTCCTCCATCTCCTCGCATTTGTCAGCTGCCGTCTGCATATCGCTGTGGGTGGAGGCGAACACTGCTGCCCCTGACTCCACCAGGAACTTACACACCTGGACGTTGTTACAGGAGGCGGCGCAGTGGAGGGGAGTCCTGAAGACCAGGACCAGGTTGGACCAAATGACACAGATGGTTAAAAAGATGGCTCATCAGTACATTCAATACATTCAGCTGATCATGGTTTGAATATGAGTAGAATACAAAAGAACAGAGTAGGTATTAGTCAAAATTTTATGTTTTGAAAGTCTCCATCTTATCTCTAAGTTTTAACTTTAGATGTTGTTGATACATTAAGATGGTTGTAGAAGACACGAGTGAAACCCTTGGAATATAAAACAGTTGTAGTTTTGCTGAAACTCCCCTCTGGGTTCTAGTTAAAATCCTCAGAAGGTCACAGGTGGAACAAGCAACTATAAAGGCTCAAAGAACCTTCTCTGGTTCCAGCTGGTACCTATTCTGTCGAGTGTCAGCTCAAAGTTTTTCTGACTCACCATCCATCGCTGTCGGCGGCATTAACGTTGACTCCAAACTGAACCAGAAACTTGACAATTTCAATGTGACCAGCACAGACAGCGTTGTGCAGCGCTGTGATGCCTTCGTCGTTCGGCATGCTCGGATCTTCTACCTGTGGGACGCACATGTTCATATATTATTCACAAACATTTGATTCACACTGACCTGAGATCAGTGTCAGTACAAGACCGGACAATGGTGGGACTCACATCATAGATGACCCTCTGGACCAGATCGTACTCGCCCTCTAAGGATGAGTCCAGCAGTAGAGCCAGAGGGTTGAACTTCACACGAATATTGTGGTTGATCGGGTCTGAACCACTTTTACGAAGGATTGACTTCTTACCCTGAAACAGACACAAGCAGGACTTTTACCTCGGTGTCAATCTGACCAGTGTTTATAGGTTTTGGATCGATGGTTGGTTGTCGACACATGAATCCACTGATCCAGAATGTAATCTGATCATAATCTACCTAAAACCTGAACACTCACCGGTGGCATTGTAACCTGTCCCGTCACCTCCGGTGGCTGCAGGTTGATGGCATCATCTCCTGTCTCTGCCTCCCCACAGCTGGGGTACGG
>JAPQRP010000001.1:33858355-33877354 GCA_037367295.1 Apogon hyalosoma
ATTATTAATATTATCATATTGTAAATAATATGTAGATATGTGCAAAAACGAGTAATATAAATAGCAGATACTCTTTTATATTTCAAGTTCACTTTTGAATGTCTTTTCTGCACTTTGTTTCTTGTATTTTGCTGCTGTAAACACTGCAGGTTCCCCATGGTGGGCTCAATAAAGTCTTATCTTATCTACCTCTTGGTGTGTTGGAGCCTCGTGACTGGCAGCGAGGCAGCGTTCCCTGACCCGGTTGGTATCCCTTCCCCGGCGTGTTATGCTGGGTGTACATGGAGTAAATGGATGAAGCTGCCACTGTCTGCGGCTTCTGCAGTATTGGGGGTGGGGCCTCAGCAGGGTCAGGGGTGAAGGGGCGCACGGCGGCGGCTGGTGGGCTTTCCTGCTTGGGGGGCAGAGGGAGGGTGTGGCTGTGGCTGGACAAGGGCCCCGGAACTCTCAGGTGACCCCCAACTGGTCGTGCCTTGCCGGGGAAGGTCCCAGTGCTGTAGGGGGGTTTGGAGAAGGTTGCGGGGGCCGACGAGGAGAATGGTTTGGGTTTACTGGGGATTGGTGGTGGTGCCACCATCTTGGACACAGGTTTACCTGAAACCTGAACAGAAAGAAAAACATGGACCATTAAGTCACACATACCTCATATATCATTTCATTAAAATGATTTTAATAAAAATTAAATTTAAAAAATCTGAAAGAATTCAGAACTACATCACATTCAAATTCCTTCTTTTTCACTGATAGTTTTAGTTTGCGTTACCAATAATAAACTGTAATGAATGCATAGGTTTTTGTAATCATTATGAGGTTCCAGCCTGTTGGTACCTGAGTCTCCCTGAGTAGGTTCTCAGTCATGTGATTGGTCCGTGAGGGGACAGGGGGAGGGGTGTCAGACCCAGAGGGACCCTTCTGGGCTGAGATGGTCTCACCACCTACAATGGAGACAATGCAATCACCACCACCCTTCCAATTCAGAATCAAACAAACTGGACTAAAAAGCCTCATCAGAATCCTGACCCTTCAGTGACCCATGGATTCCTGGACTGACCTGAGAAGCGGCAGCTGAGGCCGGACATACGAGGCAGGGTGGACGAATGGCTGTGACCTCCACTGGATCCCGTCAATGAGCTGTTCCAGTCAGAGAGTTTGGTCATTTTGGATGAGCTGAACCCTGTGATGAGACAGAGTTGGACTTTATGGGACTCATTTAAAAGACTAAGATGAACAGTTCTGGTCGGTTTGGGCCTAAACGGTGGATTATTTTTTCTTTTTTACTTAACCAGGTAGTCGTTTTTGAGGGAGACCTGGCCAAGACGGCATATTAGTTACATGACATCCAAACATAAGAGACGAGGAAAGAATAAAATCAGCTGAATGAAACATTTAGCATTTTCAGTTAAATGACCAGTTAGCAAAGTTTTAAAATGTTCCAGTGAGACCAGATTTTTCAGATGCATGAAGCTCTGGAAGGTACAAAGAGTAAACTAACCAAAGGCTATTTTATTCAGATCAGAACAAACCTTTAGAACCTGGTTGGAAATCCACCTAGAAGAACAAAGCTGAAGAGGTCTAGAGGTCTCCATCATGAGTCTGCATAAATATGAGGGGAGTTTACCCAGCACATCCTCATACAAAAAATGTACAAATGAAATTGCCTACATAGACTTAGTGATGGCCAACCTAGCTTACAATGATGAGAATGGGCACCAGAGTTGATTATGAATCATAAGGCATAGTGATACACAGTCATCACATCCCCTTAAACACACTTAGAAAAGTGCCCTGCCCTTTTCAGTGCCTTCTTCTTCCCTTGCGCCCCCCAACCCCACACACACACACACACACGCATTCTTCCATGTTAGGTCCGGCATCGAAATGTGGTTCAACAAAACTCATAATAAAGACAGTAGAATATCAAGGGGAGCCTCATACACTTATGAAGTTTCCCATGGCAAAGCAAATTTGTTCAGCACCAAAAGGCAGCCAGACTACCATTCAGCTGTTATGATGCTGGACAAGACAAGTTAAAAAAAAAAAAAAAAAGGAAAAAAAAAAAGAAAATTGCCCTGCACAAGGATCAGTACCTGAGGCGGGTTTGGCTGGTCGGGGTGGTGGTTTCATGGACGACTCTGGCATGGGCAGGGTGGCAGTGCCATCAGGGTATGCCGGCTTCACCAGAACCTCCTGCTGGGCTGGAACTGGAGGCCCTTGAGAGCTTGTAGAGGATGACTGGATGTAGGGCCCCACCGCCGCCACTCTGGAGCCGACACCGAGCTGAGGGCCGACGCTGTCTGAAGGGACCTGAAGGAACACAAAGCTGGTTCTTACATGTGCTGTCATCAGGACGTTCTCTAGTGTGAGATGATAAATGTTTTTGACTGACAGGCAGGTTCTCCTTCTGCTGCAGAGCCGCCTTCTTCTTCCACAGCCGCTGGCGGAGCTCGGCCAGACGCCGGTCCATTGTCGCCACTTCAAGGTTCCTCTTGTTTAGACCGTCTCTCTGCTGCTGTAGACGAACGCTCTGGTCCTGGTTCAGTTTGTTCCTCAACTTGAGGGTTGTACATGAAAAGAAACCAGGTAATGTTAAAAGAAACGGCAGAGCTTTACATTGACAAGACAGCTCTGATTGGCCTCTGCTTCATGGGAACAGCAGCTGATTGGTCAGAGACAAACTCAACAGACCAGAAATAGATGAGGTTCTTCCAAACTTCCACCTTGAGAACCACCATGTTAATGTGGCATCTACATATTACAGAAACACATCATGAACTTTAATGCCCTCAGTTGGTCAGCCCTGGTCTTTTTAGTTCAGGTGACCTTACCTCTGGTCCACATTCAGAAAAACTCTTCTGAGCATCTGTAGAAAGATGAAGACCACAGCAATAGAGTAGACTATACATATAGAAATAAACATGCCGTTACCTGCAGCTCTTTATAGAGGCGCTCCAGCTCCAATGTGGACGAGGAGGAGGTGCTGTGGATGTGAGGAGGAAGAGGGGGCTCCAGTCTGCTGCTCCTCAGCGCCTCCAGCTGGTCACTCAGCTCCTCCACCCTAGACACAGCAACCAGCAACTCCCTCTGCTTCTGCTGGAACAGACTGGTCATCTGCTCGATCTCGTCCACTGACGACAACACAGACGAGAACATGAGGATCTACAACTGATAAGGATTTTACAGCTGAAGAGGATCTACAGTTGACAATGAGGAGCTAAAGCCCTCAAGGATCTACAGCTGACAAGGATCTACAGTTGATGAGGATCTACAGTTGTCATTCTCCTTCCTCTGGTTGTTCTAAGGCCCCCCAGCGTCATGTGCTTTCTATTGTCTGGGTTAAAACCTGGGGGCAGCAGTGAGTTTGTTGGTTTCTTTTTATTTGGTTTCTGATTCTGTGGCTCAAATTGCTGACAATGAAATGAGGTGGAAACATGAAACGTGGCTCAATGACTGGAAATGATGAGCAGACGCTTCCTAAGAAACATGAGTCACATCATAATGAATCTAATTATGGTCCAGAAAGGCCATCCACCAACACCTAGACCTACTGGACCATGAAATACACCGAAGTGGATTTTTGCTCATTTAAAAGATGTGAAAAATGATAAAATAACAAAGGTCAATGAGTCTAGTCAATTTGATGAGTAGAACTCATTATCTCATAATACTGGCATGTATTACATCAAATAATATTGTATTTTACTATATAATTTCATGTTTTATGGATCTCAGCTCCAAAATAAAGCAAATGCACAAGTATCTTAAAGTTGTAATACCACTAGTGGCTACTAGCTCCCAATGACTTACACTGACTTTTTCTCAAAATAAACTTAATTATTTTTTCCATGACTCATTCTGGTTTCATCTATTTTATCCAGTCCATTTTGACAGCCTTCATCCATTAATCAGATCTCAGGTTTGCATGGCAGGCTTTGATCGACAGGTGTGACTGACAGCTCGTTCATATTTTATTAAATAAAATGCATGTTTTCCGACAGACGGCTCCACTGACTTAACATTACTTTGTTCCACAGTGTTTGATGAAGTTCATCATTCTACTGAATCAGTAATCTGGCATGTAGCACTAGCCCATGTTTGCACCTCAAGCTCCTTTAGCTCCACCCTATTTGTCCAAATATGGTCACTTCCAGATCGAAAAAGCCAACACTCCAGTAATACTACAGTAATAATACTACAATGTTATACTACCGGAGTGTGAGGAAGCAGAGTATAATCCCTCAGTGAGATGCAAACACTCATATTTTACTTACTTATTATTACTGTTTCTACTGAGTGGTACTATTTTTATTTTTTAAACTTTAATATTACTATTCCTTATGCTGTTGTAACTCTGTAAATGTTGCTGTTTGTGGGACTAGTAAACCATCACCTTATCTTACATTTAATGGACAGAGCTTCTGAACTAAGTGGTCTTTAAGGTGCATTCCCTGCTGCCTTATTTAATCAACCTCTAGTTCATTTCCTCTGATAGTCTGGTTTGTTTGTGAAGGTGTGAATGTAATCCAACTCTCTTCCATCTAAAAATTTAAATCTGGGTCTGTATCAACTGAACACAATGCAGGAAGTGGACTACCAATGCAGGGCATTGTGGGTAAACAAACTAAACCATTCACATGTAGAGCATGATGCAGCTCTATGTTTTGCTTTTGTGTGATGGAAACTGAGGTTGTCTTGTATTAACCGATAGATGAGGAAGGTTTCTTCATTGTCTGTCTGGGTCACATTCAGCCCTATTCAATCTCAAAAAAATACTATCATAATAGCCTATAAATAATGACAACTCCAAATTTTCTCTTTTAGTAAAAAAAGTAAAATTACTTTAAGATGTTTACATTTACAAACTATTCTCTCACAATAAAATGTGAAAAACCTGAACAAACACAAACAACATGAAATGTTCGTGTTTGCTAAAATAAGTGCAATTTTAACAATATTCTGCCTGTTGCTAAATGTTTTGTGTATTTGTAGATCCACTGTGATCTGTAAGTTGTGTTAATAATAAGCTGAGACATAATATTGCTGAAATTGCACTTACTGTTCATAAGAAATGTCATGATCACGTTTCTTCATGTTATTCACATTTACACATTCACAATGTAATTTTACTTTTTTCACACCAAAACAAAGAAAAAATTGTATTACTATTTACAGGTTATTATATTTGAGATCATACTGGTCTGAATGTGGAACCTGAACTAAAATGAGTTTGACAGCCCTGGTTTAGATCATTAACTACTGATCAACTCACTAATAGCACAGCTTCTTTCCTGAATTTTTTTGATAATCAAAGAAAAATGACCAGTTTTCAAATTTTTTTGAGGTCATCTGACTGATAAAAACACTCAGTTGTGACACATGCTGCCAAACAGACGTGAATCTAAAGTTCAGTTACAAAATAAATTAAGCTCAGTTACATGTGAACAACAAGCGGCTTATTGTAAATGTCATTTCTATTATCATGACCTTTTGGTGGGGTCATATGTATGTGATCTAATTCAATCTGATGTAATAATCTGTAAATCCACTTCACTTTTCCTACATGGCCATCTGCTCTGAAAAGCTGCTTCATGTTCAGTTTATTCTACACATTTACATCAGAAATAGGAAACATGTTCATGAATCTGTTTCACATCAGTTCCGTGGTTTTCTGTGTGAGTTTCTGTCCCTGAATCCTGGACAAACAGCAGTGAATGACCTGATTTATCTCCAGCGTCATCTGAAAACCATCAACTAGCCTCGGTGTCCAACTGGGTCATGTTTCTACTTCAGGAAACAGAAGGAACAGCCGCCAGCCGTCTGAGAACAACGCCACTTTGACAAGAAATGAATTTAACGAATTGTCACTCTCATCAAATCTGACCTGATGATCAATAGTCAATAGAAATAACTGTGTAATGTATAATTTCTGCCACTAAGGGTCTCTCAAGTAAAACAATAATGAGACGTAGATGACGTCATGATGTACTACGGGATCATGGGAGTTGATTTCCCTTTTTTTGATTAAAAAAACAAAACAAAAAACTATTTGATGGGATATTTAAAGATGATGTAAAGTATTGAATGTCTTATTCATACTGCCTGACGTTTATTCTTTTTAACATTTCTAACATTTGGAAAAATAAAACACATGGACGTGTCATCAGTTGGTTCGGTAAAACATCAGTTGACTTTGACGTGAACTTTGGAAAAGGCACAAAAATTTAAATGTGGATTATGTGTGTTTTTATATACTTTTTTGTGGTAAATATTCCAGTCTGTTGTATCTCCAGCAACGGGGCGCTGTAGATAATATATGTCTCTAATAAACAGAAGAAGTGGATGGTTCTGATGTTATTTTCATCTACGTTTTCTTGTCTTCTACAAAAAAGTGGAAAAAAAGCACTTCAAGATTCTTCTTGATATTTGGGGAGTTTTTTGCGATTTTTTCCATAACATGAGCATTAAATACATTTATGGAAACTAAGACCTCCTCTGTTTTTATTTATGTTCCAGGTCCTTCCTTTATTTAATCATTGGTTTTACAAGTATGTCATTTTGTCCTATTCTGATTAATCACTGAGTTGAAAGGTTAAAGGTTAACTAATTTTTAAAAATTCCTGCAGATCATACGTTCCTGATCTCTGCATTTTAGCCATAACACATAATGATGCACGTACCATTAATAATTAGCATTAGCATTAGACTATTAGTATCATTGATAGGGACCAACTCCAGGTCTTCACCAGTAGTGCGGTCAAGGACACCGACAGGAGAATTAACCCACGTATATAATAGAAACCAGAGGAAACCATGGAGAAAACAAATTCAACACAGAAAAGCCCAGATCCGACACAGAATCAAACTCAGAACATTGTAGATCTGAGTAAGTTGTACTAAAAAGTAAACCACATTATGACCCATTAACTTCCATTTATTTCCTATTGTTTTGTCATCGTACATGTTCATCTCTTTACATTCATGTGTGTATTTTAGTTTATTGTAACATTGATGTAGTGCATTATTTTGTGCTGTTGTTTTGTTCTTGTTGATGTATTTGATGATTTAGAGATGATGTCAGATGTTCAGAAAGTCACTGGACTGATGTTTTAGATCATCTGGAAGCTGCAGCTGTTTCTATGTTTTACTGTCACTGCTTTTGTTTTCCTATAGTCAGATATTTCTGTGAAATGTTTACATTCATGTAGTCACAGATGTTGGTGAGACCCAATTCGACTTCTGCGGTTCTGTTGTGATGCTCAGTTCACGTCAACTGTGATTAAAAACTAAAAATTAAATGATTGTGTTAATGGTGTGGTTTCTCCTGTGGCTGTACTTCTGTTTGTCACTGACCCAGTTTGCTGTTGCTCAGGCGTTTTTGCTCCACTTGGCCCTTGAGGGCCCGGACCCGCCTCAGCTTGGCCTCCTGGTTGTGGGCATTTTCTCGGAGCTGGCGGAGTCGCTCCTGTTCCGACGCCTCGTGCTGCTGCTGCCGCTGGTCCTGGAGCTTCAGGAAACGGAGGCGCTGCTCCTGAACCAGAACCAGAATCACTCATTAGGACAGATGTTTAGTTTATGTATTACTGTAGATGATGAAACCAGATGAAAACATCAAGAAGATCAAGCCTCAAAGTTTTGGAAAATTCATTTGGATCAGTCAAAGTCATTTCCAGTTGTCGACTCGAAGTCCTGCTGAATTTCTTTTGATTGCATTCTGTAAATATGTTGTTGGAGGTCCAGGCTTATTATCCAGAATGTATTCAGATGAACAGACACATAATTACAATGACCTTAAGAGACAAATATTGGTCAAATGGACATCATTGTCCACTTCTTGTAGCTTCTCTTCTTTTGCTCCATTTTCCAAATGATCAAAACACAAATGAAGTGAATCTTGAAGAAACAGAATAAATAAGTTTGCAGACACCACTGGATTAAGCATGGAGGGTGAACAAAAGTGTGGAACACTGACAGTGTGTTCCATCAATCAGTGGTCTTCAGTACACAGCCCCACCCCCAAGAATTCAACAACCTGAAAAGTCCCGCCCCTCTACTAGGAACTTTTATCAAGAAAAGTTTGGGGTTGAGGGAAAGTTTTTTACTGAGGAATTTCACTAGAAACGCACCAAGGTTTTTTACAATCCAGTAAAGTTAAAGTCCCTTTAGAGCAGTGGTTCTCAAATCCGGTCCTTGTGGCCTGGTATCCTGCATGTTTAAGATATGTCCCTCTTCCATCACACCTGGAAGCTATTACATCATTATCAGGCTTCTGCAGAGCTGGATGATGAGCTGATCATTAATTGAACCAAGTGTGCTGGAAGAGGGAACTATCTAAAACATGCAGGACACCGGGTCATGAGGACTGGATTTGAGAACCACTGCTTTAGAGACAGAACAAGACAAAACATGAAACATATAAAAAGACAACAACAACAATGAAACAAAACAAAAACGAGGTAAAAGACGCAGTGAGTCCACACGTTGTCTCTGATTTCATAATGTGCTTATTTATGATCATTTGGTCAAAATCATGAAGAATAAGTTTAATATGATGTGAGTTTCACTTTTGGATCCTAAAGGCCTGGACTGAATCGGTTCCTCTGCCATTTCCACGTCACTGTGTGCGTTTTAATGTGATGGATCTGAGGTGTGGATGTCCACACCATCAGGATCCTGTCTGTCGTCTCTACAGGGGTGAATCGTCTCTTCGTACCTTGGAGGCCAACATCTGCTGCTGGACGTTGATCTGCTGCTGCTGCCGAGTCGCCAGATCCTGAAGCTCACCCAGCGTCAGGTCCAGATGAGGAGACACCTGAGGACAACCACAACCTCATTAGCACAAACATTAGGATCATTCATCAAAGCTCCACTGTCCACCACCGAGCTGCAGACTCCTCCTACGATATGCAAGTATTGGGGCAGGTTCTATTCACCTGAGTTCAGTGAATAGGAGTTCTGTCCCATTACTTTTGTCCATTCTGTGTTCAGGCTGAGGACTCACCCCGTTCTCCAGACTTTTCTCCAGAGAAGCTTTCACCTGGTTCCTCTTGTGATCTGAGGCTCTAGATCCACCTGGAAAACAGCAGAAAACCTGCTCATCTAGACCCTCTCAGAACCATCCTGCAGGACCAAACCTAACATCTGAGAACCCGTGACGTTCATACAACGTCTGCGACGTCTACTGCAGCAGATTATGATAATCTGATTATTACTCACATTATAATCAGAAACAAAGCAGTGAATGCATGTCCTGACTTCAGCTTTTATTCACTGAGTCAGAACACGTACAAGAATAATTTAATATGATCTGGAGCTTTAGAAATATTTAGATGAAGGAATGAGTCATGTTCTGTGTAAAAGTGAGGGAAAAAACTAAGAAAACACACATGGAATGATTACTTTATAAATTAAGTAAAAAAAAAAACTAAGAAATTAAGGTGAAAAAATTTATTTCCTATTCAATTTTAAGATGATCTAAAGCTTAAAAACCATCTAAAATCATGTTTCTAACAATATTTCCAACGATTCCAACAACAGATGACTCTCAGGTCGTTTCAGATACGTTAACCTCAGATGGTCCGATCATTATTTCCAAAGCTGTAAATCAATAAAAATCCAACCTGTTTTATCAGTGACAGATGTCAGAAGGTCTGCAGACACAAACACATCACTGCTCCAGGTCTGAACTTTCTATAATACTTAAAATAACCTGGTTTTATGCACTTGTTCGATTTTTCTGTTTTTGAGTCTAAACGTCGTCTGATGTGGGGAGTCTGGTGTGTTTCACCGATGATTTCTTTGTGTTAAGGGCAGAAAATAACAATCCCCCTAAAAAAGCCCAGATTCAGCAGCTGGCGGCAATAAGCTGATTACAGTTTGTCATGGACTGTAGTTACACTGAAGCTCCTGTTACTGTTAATCTGGACCATGTGTCGCCACGACAACGCAACAACAACTGGATTAAACCGAGGTCACATGATGTGAGCATGTTCAGATCATAGACTGAGCTTCATCATCTCGTGGGATTTGTCTCTGTTTGTTGGTTCTGGAGGTTCTGCTGACGATGACGTTCTACACTCATTAAGATTTGTCTTCAGGCTCCAAAACGTGACTTCAGCAAGATTAAATGTCACAGTTTTACAGCCGATGTTTAACAGCAACAACTGAAACTATCATGGAGCTTTAACTTTGTGGAAGAACATTTATAGATTTTATGAATAAGTTAATCTCCTCCACCTTGAAAACTCAAATTCTCAGATGTTCCTCCTCCTCAGTCTCTTTTCCACAATTATTAAATCCATTTCACAGCAAAAAATACAGGAACATCTGGGTTTTATCTTTGTTCTGCAACAACTGACTTTTGTTCCTGTGAAATTTGTCTGAAGTTGTTGTATTTATTGACTCTAGCTCTGATTGATGTGATGGAACCAACACGTGGGTAGAACCTCCTCTGTCGCTGTGATTTGACCGACGGCGTTCAGACAGAACATGTGGTGTTCATTACAGTAAAGATGCAACAGTGGAACTTCAACTTTTTTGAGGCATCATGGCATTAAACTGAACAACATAACCTGTTGTGCACTTTTAGTACCCCTCGGCCAAATATAGTGTAAGATTCTGCTGAAAGTTACTGCCCTATAATTTAGATTAGATTGTCTTTGTATATTTGGTGTGGAAATTTCAATGCAATCTTATGCAATTACGTTGTTGAAAGGACATGTCGCCATTTCACCTTGAAAAAGTAGGTCAAGGTGACCTATTTGACCTATTTTCAAAAGGCTTCTGCTCCATGCCAAGATGCATCCACAGAATACATTTGGTGCAGATACCTCAATGCATTCTACAGATAATGTCATTGAATGGACAGACGGACGGACGACAAAATGATTACAATACCCCTTCGGCCCGAAGTTGGCCGAGGGGTAAAAACCAGAAAGTGAAACCTGACACAGTGAGATGAACTTACAGCAGCTTTATCTTCATTTAACCCTCACTCATCACAATGGACATTTTCATCCATCTGGGTACATTTTTCCTCTTCATCTTTATCATTTTACTGTTCGTGCTTATCATCACCCTCCTAAAATAATTGCCTAAGTTAGTTTTCGACAAAAACGACTTCTTTTGCCGAAATCATCAAATATGCAATTTCTGCTCACATTTTTCCTGTTTCCTGAAAAATCTGAAAAAAATAATAGTAAATAATTTTAGGAAGGTGATAATATGGCTCAATTTTTTGTAACAAAGTCTCTGTTTTGACAAAGTTTAGAATACTTATTACAATTTTTCTAATAATAAATCATCAGAACACAGAATTTTTTTTTTACTCCCCTCAAATCATTCAGGACAAAAATGTCCACTTCCAAAAACTGCTATAAAAATAGATTGTCAGCTTCAGTCCTGATCAAAACTATCAAATATTGAATTATCAGGATTTTAACCATTTACATGCAAGTTTGATTACATGACACTAATACTTTTTATGAAAAATATCCATTTAACAAATATTTGGGCTGTTTTTTTTTTTTTTAAATCAGTTTTAGCATCAGATTTAACATTTACTTCCCTCATTTAAGACACAAATGTCCCATTAAATCCACAGTTTTTAATCTCAAAGCTATTATAAAATGTAGTCATGTATTCTGTAATTGTATGGTTTCATTTTGCATAAGTAGGAAACCAGACATTTCCAAGACTGAAAAAAAAAAACCACCACCCCAGCCACCAAATATTTGTCATATGAAAAATGACTTATTTTTTGTGTATTTTTCATAAATACTAACACTGACTTTAAGTAATCAAGCTGGTATTTAAAGGGTTAAAATTCTTAAAATGATTGAATGTTTGGTAGTTTTGAGCAGTGCTGAAGCTGGTTAACAGATTTATGCAAACAAAAAAAAAAAGCAGAAAAAATATTAAGCTGTAATGATTTTACAGCAGTTTTTTAGAAGTGATCATTTTTGTCTTGAATGACTCAAGAAGAATAAATTAAACTGAATCCTGGGAGTTCAGATAAAAAAACAAAACCAGACATCAGCTCTGATTTAAACTAAAAAGCCAACCAGAACATTTTGGATCCCACCGTGAGTCTTCCTCCACCTTCAGAACCAGGAGAACCCTGCAGCTGGAGATGCGGTTCTAGTCCCGGGTCCTGGTTCTTACCTGGTTCTCGGCCTGGAGCTCTGTGATGTCGCAGCAGGTACCGGACTTCTCCCGTCTGCTGCCCCCACCGCTGCAGCACCTCCAGCATCCGCTCGCCCTCCCCGACAATGCGCTCTGATTGGTCAGAAACAGATCACATGATGAATCAGGTACAGTTGACGAATGCTAACGCTGATGTCAGATGTTAACACTGATGTCTCTGCAGTTCTGCCGTATATTTGGGAGTTTTTCTATGACTCTTTTTCAACATGACACAAAATTCATTTTTTGATACAGTGGCAACAAAAAGTATGTGAACACTTTGAAAGATTCTAGTTTTCTGCATAAATTAGTCATTATTATTACTTCCTAATACTACTTATTACTTATTATATATCATTGTTATGGCTACTATTACTGTGATTACTTTATTACTTTTATTATTAGTATTTCTGTACTTATTATCCACTATTATTATTATTATTATTATTAATATTATTATTATTACTACTACTACTGCTACTTTTTTTTTTTAAACTTTTTTTTAAAAAAAAATGTTCATGCATTATCAACATTTTATATCATGTATATAACGTCTATATTTGTAAAGGGAGACAACAAAAAGCAAAAACATACCCAAATGGGGGCAATGACAGAAATAGCAAAAATATACACAATAACCTAAAATAGAGTTAATAGGAAATAATAAGCATTTTTCCCAATCCATTCTTTCCTTCCAGAAACCATTTTCCCCTGTATAAGATTAACACTGAACATTTAAAGTGTGTAGCATGAACCAAGGGTTTCTATATGCCCTTTACTCTTATCAAGTAAAATCAACTCTTATTAGTGTTACAAAATCAACCCAGTTTTTCCAATAATGGGTGAATTTGTCTGAATCAAGTCTGACAGAGAAAGTCAACTTCTCCATCCTATAGATATCACCTATAACCTCTATCCAGTCCTCCGTTTTTGGTGCATCCTTTTTTAGCCAGTTCCTAGTGATGGCTTTTTTACCTGCCACCAACAATATTCCATGAATTTGTTATCCCCTGATTCTCTTTTCCCAAGTATATGAAAAAAAAATTACTTCTACTATTATTATTATTAATTATTATTACTATTATTATTATTACTACTTTTACTACTTTTATTATTTATTACTACTAGTATTTCTAATGTACAATTGCCTGTTTTTACTACTGTTTTACAGTTATTGTTATTATTTTCTTTTCCTTATCTATACATATAATGTTGCCCTGCAACTGGAACTTTAATTTTCCTGAGAGATCAATAAAGTTCAATCAAAATTGAATCGACTCAAATCTAAAAATGTGGTTTGATCTGGATCTAAGCCATCAGTACAAACAGAATGTCCTTCCCCTAAAACCATACAAATGTCTTCATTAAACTCTATTAAATGGTTGACATGAGAAGATGCTTCTTGTGAACAGTAAACTCAAGAGGTTTGAGTGGTTTTTTTTTAGTCAAAGTGGGTTAATGCATGACTCAAATCTCATTTCACTGATTAGAATTCAGGTTTGCAAATTCCTGACTCTAATAATGTCTTTTTGGAGTCATTTACCTAAGGGTTCATTTGCATATTTCAGCAGCACTGTGAGTGTTTAATAGGTGTATTCAATAAAGACATGAAATATTAGAATCGTTTGAGTGGTATCAGGTTAAGAACATTCTGTTGGTCTGTACTGGTGATTCAGATGCAGATCAGATTACACTTTATGACCAGTTCATGCAGAAAACTGTGAAATTTCAAAGAAATGTCAGAACCTGGACCAAGAACCTGTAAAGACAGTATCGGACTGTGACAACTGACCTGAGCCCCGCCACGTCTCAGTCAGGTGACAGTCCATCTCGCCAGGCTCCTTGCACAGCTCCACCACATCCCTGCACAGCGTCTCCGGGGTGATGGGAACCTCACTGAAGTGCTGGTCGCTGTTGCTAAGGTAAACAGTGAGAAACATCTACAACAGACAAGAAGAAGCAAAGACCCATCATCTGTCTGAACACCAGGACTCTGAGACTCACCTGAGTCAACCACCACATGACTGACAGATTCATTTCCAGACATGCTTAATGAGACCATGAGATCTGTCGAATCCCGGTGCTCCCATCAGTTTCATCTTGAACACAGACGCCAACTACAACTCCCAGAGTGCATTTCACCACCACACATCCAATCACACAGGGCTTCAGCTGCTCAGTTAGAGATGATGATAAAGGGAAAACTGAAACACGATCTCAGCAGTAACAATGTAGAAACATTTAGAACTCCACACCTTCTTCTGCCCGGCAACAGCAGCTGATTAGTCAGAAACAAAGTGAACAAAAATGACATTCATAATTTACTATTTAATATTTATTACAGTGTGTTTTTCTCCACTTTGTCGTGTCTTCTCTACAGTTTTGATGGAATGGGTTAAAGATGCAGACGGAGTAAAAAACACAACCTGCTCTTTCACCTTTCTGACAGCCTCATGTGCTATTTAGAGCCATAACAGGTAACTCCCATGATGCACCAGGCCATCTGGTGCATCAGTGGGGTATCTGCCATCAGGCCCGGAGCCAGATCAGCTCCTCCATCCGGACGACCCGACGGAGCGGAACGGTGACAGGCTCAAAAGCTTCTGGGAAGCTGCTGAGCGCCCCCTCTAGGATGTGAACCTTCACCCTGACGACTGCGGTGGGCTCCAGGCTCCGCCCACCTCTGCCCACGCTTCGTTAAAGTCTGAAAAATGAGCTGCCATCTTTGACCTCTGTGTTGGTTTATTCCAGTCGACACATCGTCGCTTGCTGAGGATTTAGAAACATTCATCAGTTTCCAATAAGGAGGTTTAGAAGATCTGTTCAAACACTGACTCGTGGCCCACAGACAGGTCACAGGAGATTGACTCTGGGCTGACAAATACATTTACAATTAGTTTCAAAAAAATTAAATGTGCATAAATGCATTTAATCTGTGTCATTTTAAAGTAGGCCTGGGGGTTCAGTCAAAAATGTCAGAATCTGCCATGTCAGTTGATATCAATAATTATTATGATAAATGTCAAATCAACACTTTAAAGGCTGAAGAAACTTGTCATTTCAATTTATTTGTACAATGTAAAAAAAATTAGGATGAACTGATGTGACTGTTACAGACACTGATTCCCAGACTGATCTAATTCCACTGTTGGATCAACAATTAATCAATAACTGTTTGCATAAAACATCAAGCAAATCTGAAGTGAACATTGAAAAGGTGCAAAAATGAAAATGTAAATTATTTGGATTTCATTAACTGGTCTGTAGTGAATCATTTAGACTGTGTTAAGTCTCCGCCAGGTGGTGCTGTTGGGGATATTACACATGACTAATAAACAGTAGAAGAAGAAGAGTGTCGTCTTTTGCATCTAAACTGGCTGTGATGTGGATTAAACAGAGGAATAATTCAGTTTCCTCATCCCAACATGTTTTACACATTATCGGAAAATATGGAAGACGACGCAGTCTCATGATCAGTCACATGATCAGTCTTTTAATGAGCAACAGATTTCATTTATTTTAAGATTCATGTTTAGATTTGCTTGGCTGGGATGTTGTCGTTTTCTGTGTGTAGGTTTTACTAGAAAACACAGAACATAGAACTGAACTCAATAGACCCGTCTGTGGTCAAAGAGGATCCAGTTTGTGGCCTTTGACGATCCGTGGTCTTAGAGGATCAGGTGTCTGGTCGTAGAGGATTGTTGGTCGTAGAGGATCCAGTCTGTGGTCTTAGAGGATCTGTGATCTTTGAAGATCCTGTCTGTGGTCTTAGTGGATCTGGTCTGCAGTTTTCAGGTCAATGTAGTGTTTAATCAGTGAAATTCATACTGTTTCCGTTGCCGTGGAAGCGACTCCATGATAAACAGGATGGTGTGTCTTAGATTCTGGATTCAGAACCTTCCACCTCCAGGTCTGACATCAGGGAGGATTCTGGGTAAAAGGCTTCATTTTTCAGTCCTACCTTCTCCGTCCTGGTTCCCATTAAAGCGAAGCAGATGAAGATGAATGAGCAGGTTTATCCTTCGTTAGAAATCATTTAATTAGTGGAAGCGAAGTCGGTGACAGAGATGGATGAGGCTGGTTCCAGTCGGCCTGGTGTCCTACATTCTGCTCTGGACGAAAAACTGGAGCATTCCCGTGTTCCTTCAGGTTCCTGAAGTGGGTCACCGCCATCACTCAGCAAATGGGGCGACTGGGAAACACGGAGGCCAATCAGAGTGCAGGATGGTCCCTCAGGACGACAGGCAGAGGAGGCCTCAAGGCGGATCACAGAATAGAACAGAACCAAAAGAACTGGACCGGATGTCTGTAGACCACACAGCTCCACATCACATGGAGATCAAATACAACTCAGACTGAAGACCAGGATCCTGTTTATGGGTTTAACTCTGATTGGTCCATCCTGAAACAGAACCACCTGGGTCTGGATTAACTGATTGGACTGGTCTGGATCTGATAATCTGTACATGTCCAGAAGTGTTATTTTTCTAAAGCTGAATTGAGTGTTAATGTGAGTGATGATTTGGGTGTTGTTTTTACACTCCTGCGGTGTTGAAAAAGTCTGGCTTTTACATAGTTTGTAGCTTAGCGCTCCTGATGTCATGGCTTTGGTTCTTGGTCACGCCCACTCAGGACATGATTAGGCAAATTAACTTGTTTGATATCTAAGGTCATGATTTAACAGCCTCATCACAACATATATCACAGTTTAACGGCAGTTAAAAGCAGGTAAGTCAACTTTAAAGACTCTAAACCAAGGGTGTTAAACATATGGCCCATGGGCCAAAACCGGCCACCAAAGTGTCCTGTCAGGTCCACGGGATGAATCCATTTAATTCAAAAATTACACTGATGATAATGACAATCAAGGATGTTGCATGCATTTTAAGTCAGGTTCCACATACTAAACAATATGATCTCAAGTGGATCACACCAGTAAAATACTATCATAATAACCTATAAATAATAATCCAAATTTTTCTCTTTGTTTTAGTGTAAAAACCTAAAATTACATGAAAATGTTTACATTTACAAACTATGATTTGTACGTTGTAATGTACATGTATAAATGATAAACTGACACTTAACATAGTTAAAATTGCACATATTTTTTCGTAAGTAATTTCAAGTTGTTCATATTATTCACATTTTTAAAGGGCAGTTTGTAATGGATGCTTCTGTGAAATTGGTCCCTAAAAACAGGACATGGGGGATAAAATTCAAACCAGATGTAGACTAATGTTATGAAGCAAGTTTGGAAGCACTCTGAGTCTATTTTAAAATAAATATTTACTGACATAAAAGAGAAACAAGTTTTCAGATAAAACAAATTTTTATATTATTTTTATGCAAAAATACCCATGTAACATGATAGAAAGGACACAAAAATTACGGGCTACTATTTTTTGTACTATCTCTTTTTTCTTTCACAGGTACATTTTGGGAATCAAACTAATTATGCAAGGCAGAGTGTTTCATAAAAATGGCTGCTGTTGCAAAATCACTCGTGATTTAAATGCATTTAACTGGGCAGGTTCTGCATATAACGCAAGTGGACACAATGGTTACACACAAAACCTGGAAAGAGACTAAGATTTATGAAAAACCCACGTCTGGATTAGAAAAACCACTAGGATCCTCAAATTTAACACAAGGTTTTTATTTATAGTGGTATGTTTTCCAGATCAAATGCACTGACACCTAGGTAGCTTTTCATGTCCTAATTTTAGTCCTATTTTTGGCATCAATATTTTATTAAAAAATCATTAATGTTGGGATGGCTCAGAGCAAAAGTATAGCTTTTTTGCACTTATCTGAGGTCATCATTAGGTACATCCTGGGGGGAAATATGTCTAAATTTGTCTTTTATTATTGGGTCTAAAAAGCTGGAAAAGTGACAGGTGCCAAAATGCCCCCAGATGTAAACATTTTCATAATATAATTTTACCTTTTCACCAAAACATATAGAAAAATTTGGAGTTGTCATTATTTATAGGTTATTCTGTTATTACTTTGCTGTATGTGGACAATGAACTAAAATGAGTTTGATGTCCCTGATGTACAGAATCTCCATCAGTTAAACAGTCGTAATGCTGATAACCTGCCACGTAATAATGCTCTGTGTACAGTTTTACGCTATTAAAGAGTTAAATATTAACACTACAGTGGTGACTTCAACACTTCAGTACTGGTTCTCACATTTAATTCTGACAGTGTTAAAATTACTCTTTCAAATTTGCAGCACAAAGAAGACCTGATGAAGATGCAGGGAATCTAACACCATCTGAAGAACAGGTTTGACATGTGACAAAACCACCAGAGGCAGATTGTGGTTCCTGGTAGAACTGGAAGATGGAACCAGTTCAGTATTTGCAGAACTTTATGGACATTGTCACATCTAGTCTGTTTAGTATAGACTGTAGATAATTAGATAGTCTCAGTCTGGATCAAAAGGAACCAGGGTTTGGTCCGTTTACAGATTTAAAACACCTCATGGTTGGTCTGAACGTTTGGACCAGTGATGTGAAGTTAAACCAGGCTGTCATCACCAGAACAAAAGGAGTAAAGATGAGGTGAATGAAGAACATGTCGCTGTGGGTGGAGCTAAAAGTGACTTCTATTAGACTTTAAATGACGCTAAAATCAACAGGACACTGACACGAACCTTGAATAAACCACTGTTGGCCACTAAAGAGTAGGTAGGTAGGTAGGTAGGTAGGTAGGTAGGTAGGTAGGTAGGTAGATGGATAGACAGATAGACAGATAGATAGATAGATAGATAGATAGATAGATAGATAGATAGATAGATAGATAGATAGATAG
>JAPQRP010000001.1:33877454-33896330 GCA_037367295.1 Apogon hyalosoma
GATAGATAGATAGATAGATAGATAGATAGATAGATAGATAGATAGATACTTTATTAATCCCGAGGGAAATTCAAGTAGTTTCTTTGTCTGTCTGTATCTGTCCATCTGTCTGTTTCCAAACAGTGCAAGGTCTTGTTGTTAAACTCCTGATTCTGCAGCTCTTAATCCATGTAGGAATTAGTGCAGCATCACATAGATTATAACCCCCCACCCCACACACCCAACCCTGCCCCCTCCCCACTGCTGAGGAGGATCCTGACGACCAGACCCCAGAGACAGACCACCTCTCAAAACCACCAGGTCCACCCACACAGAGTGACCTCCTAACCCTGTCACCGAGGAATGACTTCACAAAGGACGATGACATCAGCACATGACAAACTGAACCACAAGGCCCACATCAGACTTGAGACCTGGACCTGAGACCTGGTCCCCTGTGAACCCTGGTGTCTCGTGGTCTTTAAAACAGGTTTATTTTAGTGGCAAAGGGTTAAACAGGCTCTTTTCAGGGCTCCTGTTCCAGAACACAGAGGATTTACATTTATTTTTTACAACATTCATACTTGTACTGAGTATTTTTTATAACAGTATTTACAGTTTTGACATAGTTTTGCTGTTAGTCTGCAATATTCTGTTTGTGTCTGACTCTTATTCTAAATTAATGTCAAGCCATTTCATGAAATTAAAAACATCTGAAGTGTTTTTGATTTGACTAATGACAGATTATACCTCTGACAAATTAATACTAACATCTGAGGGAAATTATCCAGTGTTTTTGTTTTGTTTTAATGTCTAATTTTAGTAAAATACTAATAATTCAGTATAAATTACTACATGATTTGGAAATGCTGGAGGAGGATGTGGACTCTGAAATAGAAACCTTTATGTTTGATTGTTTGTTTGTTTGTTTTATTCATTTTCTGTTAGTTTCTCCATTTCTTTGTGTTGCATGACCTGGATCACTACTTAGATGTTTGTCTTTGTGATTAATTTCAGCAGAAATAATGAAAAGATGTGAACGTGGATCTGTCTGTTCCTCTACTCGTGTTGGTTCAGTCGTGTAGTCGTCGTTGTGTTTCTGGTGGCAGCTGTCGCGCTGCAGGTCACATCCCAAATGTTTAGTGGCCGAATGGACGACTGCTGCCATATGGTCCACAGTGTCATGTGATGCAGCAATTATTGGATTAACAACACACACACTCACACACACACAGTTGTGAACCTCCCCCCATCATAACACTTCCTCGCTGTCGACCTATTTGATCCAGTTTTAGTGATCAGTCAAATGAAGTCTTTAACAACAGGTCACATATAAAATAACACTTAAAACTTGTGTGAATACTAGTTTTAATGTGATATTGTATTTTAATAAAATGTGTTCATTTAATTGTAATTATTGGAGTATTATTGTGGTAGAATACTAGTCTCCACTGAACCGGATCAAACTGGAATGTCACTGATCTTTAACTGAACTCACTTTGTTCTTACTGTGGCGTCAGTATTTCCATATGTCTGACTCATTAACAATGATCAAAAAATAAATGTTAATACCAGCTTTGGTTTTGAGTGGTTACAAAACATAATATTACATTAATAATGATCAGTCAAATCAGCTAACAAGCTAATATGATAACAGTAGCTAGCACTAGTTAGTAGACTAACCAGAGATATTTAGATTACTACTACTACTACTACTATATTACTACTACAACTACTATACTACTACTACTATTACTACTACCATACTACTACTAGTACTACTGCTACTACTATGCTACTATACTACTACTACTACTACTACTACTGTACAACTACTACTACTACTACTACAACTACTATACTACTACTATACTACAACTACAACTACTACTGCTACTACTACTACTACTATTATTACTACTACCACTACTACTACTCCTACTACTACTATACTATTACTACTACAACTACTACTACTAGTACTATTACTACTACTACTACCACTTGTAGGCCTACTACTACTACAACTACAACTAATACTACTGCTACTACTATTACTACTATTAGTACTACTATTACTACTACCATACTACTACTGCTACTACTACCAGGACTATTACTACTACTACCACCACTTGTAGGCCTACTACTACTACTGCTACTACTACTAATACTACTGCCACTACTACTACTACTACTACCCTACTACTACCACTAGTACTACTACCATTACTACTACTGCTCCTCCTTTGCTGTGTCTGACTGAGAAGGATAAAAAATCAAGCTGATAGATTTTCACTGTTAAAATATGGTTCAAACATGTTTTCGTTTAAACTGAGCATGTGCAGCATCACCCACGATATAAACCAGCCCGTTTGTTCTGAGTTTTTTCACTGATTCAAAAAGCAGAACCTGATGAATTCATTTCACTCCAGTGTCTGTTCCTGTTCATGACCATGAAGGTGATAACTTCCTCGCTGTTCTTCCTTATTGTCTGAGGAACTGAAATAACGCTGTGACCTTGAACAATCGCTGTGTGTCTATGGTTACCGTGGCAACCGTTACCAGGCAGCGAGCGGAGGATGAGGATGATGCAGAGCGGCGCAGAGGGAGCGTCTGTTTCCTGCTCTCAGATTAGTCGTTACGTTAACATGACGAGGTCTGATGGTTTGGAGGAAGTTTAGCTCAGTTCTTCCTCTTTTCAGGTTCTTCATCCTCATCAGACACTAAATACTTAAATAACGTGATGTTTTCAATGTAGATGATAAAGTGTTATTACACATATTTTTTTCCCTCATTTTTATGATTATTTTCTCAATTTTTTGATTATCTTTATTAACTTCCTTCATTATTCACTTCATTTTGTCCATTATTCTGTTTACTTTTGTACATTTTGTTGTTTAATCTCTTAATTTTGTTGATTATTCTCTTATTTTGTTCATTTTCTATATGATTTCTTCATTTTTGCTCAATATAATAATTATTTTCCCCATTTTTTTAGGCTTTTATTAATTTCCTTGATTATTATTATCATCATTTTGTTAACTATTTTGTTCATTTTTGTTCATTTTGTTAATTATTTTTGCTCAGTTTTGTGATTTATTTACCAATTAAAGTCTATGAAACTATTAAAAATACAGTTCACTGGTCTACAACTTTTTGTTTTTGTATATACATTTTCTAAGAGATGAAATGTGTTCAATCTTACACACTTTAATAACATGAACTGGGAATAAAGTGATAAAGTCTCACTTATTCTGGAAGTTTTTTTACTCACAGACCACTTGGATAAAACAGAAAATAATCACATCATGACATTAAAGTGTGAAGTTAATGTTAAAGGTGAAGAACAGACAAAACAATCACACATTAGTGAAATAACTGACTGTGTTAAAGTTGTGAATATCATTGTAATGTTTACATCAAACAGACTGATTTCAGTTTAATGTGACCTGGAATCAGTCTGTGTTTATACAATAGTTTCAGTAAAAACAGGATTAATGAGCATCAGCAATAAATAATGATCAGTGTGTGTTCAGGGCAGCAGGTTGAGTTTATTGCTCACACAGTAATGCGGCGCTGTGAATTTGGACCTGGGTCCGGATCTGGGTCAGGATCCAGATCAGATGTGATGGACCCATGGTCAAAGTTTTTCTAAAATCACACACAACAAACAATAAATACACAACAAACACATAATACAAGTACATGATTAACATACAACAAACACACAACACAAATACACAATAAACTCACAACACAAATACACAATAAACACACAACAAATACATAACTAACACACAACACAAATGTAAAACCACAATAAATACACAACACAAATACACAACAAACACACAATAAATATAAAACTAACACACAACACAAATACACAATAAACTCACAACACAAATATAAATATACAACATAAATACAAAAACACAATAAGAACACAACAAACACATAATACAAATACACAACAGACACAACACACACACACACACACACAACACACACAAAATACACAACACACATTCAACCTCTTTTTTGTTGTATCTGTCAATGATTCATTTTCTTTTTTCATTTTAAGTTTTTCTTTGATTTCAGTCTAAAATGATCCATGTGTGAAACCTGGTTTCAGGTTCAGAGGGTCCAGGTTTGATCCGGATCGGGTTCAGGTGAGGTTACCATGTGGATCTGGATCTGGTCTAAACACATTAAACGGGTTCATTGGTTCTACTCACCGGCATCATGTTGGCTCCTCCGCTCGGTCGCATCCACCTGTGACCCGGAGCCCGTCAGACCCAGACCCTGGTCCGCCTCCTCGGTCCGGATCATCCACAGTCCAGTCCAATCAGTATCCGGATCCTCCTCGACCTGTTGCGATGAAGCAGCGGCCCAGTCCGCGCGTCCTGCCCCAGAACAACGGGATAAGGATGGAGATACGGGACCAGATCAGCATCAGGACCAGGACCAGGACCTGGACCAGAAAAAGGACACAAAGCGCTGCGGGCGGAGCTGGAGCGGGTCCCTACGGGATCTGATCCACGGACGTACTGAGTCTGAGTCAGATTCACGACCACGGCGTACCGCATCCCGGACACACACACGGCCACTTCCTGTTCCCTTTCACAATAATAATAAAAAATAAAATCACTTCATTTTAATCTGATCATGTTATTTTAAATTAACTTTAAGAACCACAACAATCCATCTAAACACTACAGGTAACAACACCAGACAATATACAAAATGTATTAAAAGACAACACTGTTATTGAAATGGGGTGTAATTATTCTACTTTAAACAAATCTTGGTGCATACTATTGGATTTTGTATCTTGTTTTGAGTTTATCAAAATTGGAACTTTAAAAAAAAATATTTATGAATGTGACATTGATTAGAGATGATTAACCTGATCACATGACAACATTAAGTTATATTTGACCAATCAGCTGATGTCAAACCTTGTTTCCATAAGTGGATTTGAGGGGAACTTTTGCTATAAAAGTTCACCCAAATTCTGTGCACTTCCATAGACTGGTTTTGCAAACTGATCTCATGAAATCGCGTCGTATGTCACACCAGTTCTTATGGCATTTTGGTGTGCTATAGGTATACATTTTCATCCTTTTGAGTGAATAACCCAGGGTGTGTTGTGTCTCCATCAGGTGGCACTGTAGGCTTTAATACAAATGACAAATAAACAGAGTAGAAGAAGACCATTGATTGTTTTTTAATAGAACTTTATTTCCAAGAATACATTAAAAAACAAACAAACATACAATTGACAAGGCCACATGAACTTATAACAATCTTAACTTACAAACAAAAACAAACAAATACATACAAAGGGATTCTTAAACATTAATTGTCTGTAAAAAGTTCTTCATATAGTTTGACAGTCCTATCACATTCGGGGGAGTCTATAAGCTTAATACTGCATATGTACTGTTCAAATTCAGCCAGGAGTCTGTGTAAACGGGGGTCATTTTCAACGTTCTACATTTTTGGATATGGAATTTACCAAACAAGTGACCCCCGTGACCCTAGTGAGGATAAAGCAGGTTCAGAAAATGAATGAATATTAATAAGTTAACAATGTATTCCATGCTGCTCTCTTGGTGAATAAAATATGTAATAACAGACTTACAGTGGGGTGTCTGACTTTGCACAATATATATCTTACCAGTTTAGTCCACAGGGCAATAGAGTGGTTGCATTGATAGAATATGTGTATCAAAGTTCAGGCTCATTATTAAAGAAGTTACATTTATTTTCAACATCTAAAAATTTAGAAAGATATGCATTAGTGGTATATATACGATGTAAAATCTTGACATGAATCTCTCTTATCTTACTGTTGATGCAGTATTTGTGTAATAACAGCTATGCCCTTCGCCAATCAATATATGAAAAGACATTGTCCCAAAAAGCTTTCCCTCTTGGAGTTATTTTCCTTCTTTCATAGAATGTGTTTCTTATATGTTTATTCTTGTATTTAAAATCCAAAAGGTCAATACTATTAAAAATGAGACTCTATTCTTATCACTTCTTGAAATTGAAGACGACCATGAGAGACAGGTTTTGTTACTCGACTGAATTCTCAATTTGTTATTGGAAAAGATTTAGTAAGAAGAAAACGTTCATGACTAAGCATTAAACCATCATTGTCGAAGAAATCACACACATAAATAATACCTTTATCAAACCAATTTTGATTGAAAATTGATTTCTTCCCAACAGAAATATCTCCATTATTCCAAATAATAGTCTTACGAAGGAAAAAATTATGATTATTACATAATTTCCAGGCCAAGAGAGTTTGCTGGTAAAACTTAGACAATTTTGCAGGTAACTTGGTGAGGTCAAAGTTGCATGTCAGAAGAAAAGAAAGAGCACCCAAACTCCTAAAAATATAATTTGGGATGAAGTACAATATGGAGTTTGGTTTTTAGGACATTCCTTAATTCACTTTATTCATTCATTCATTTTCTGAGCCCGCTTTATCCTCATTAGGGTCACGGAGATTGCTGGAGCCTATCCCAGCTACATATGGGTGAAGGCGGGGTACACCTTGGATGAGTCACCAGTTCATCGCAGGGCTGACATATACTATACTTTATTTTGAAAGTATTGCTCAAATCAGAAAAGTTCAAATTCATATTGATCCCTAGGACCTGAGAGAATATCTTTTTTTGGACAATGGCGCTTATTTTTCCAGGCAAAGTTGGTAAGGATTCTGCGGATTTCTTTGGATATTGCATCCTGACCAAACATTGATAGTATAGGGTAAACAAGTCAAGAAATACCTTCTGCCTTGAAGACCAATGATTCAACATCCACATCCTGTTGGACCCTTTAACAAATAGCTGATCAGTCATATGATGTGTTTGCATTTTCTCTTTACAGTCATGTGTTTTATTTGCCAATGAAAGACTTCGAAACTAATAAAATATTTCTAATAGTTTTTCAACTAACCCCAGAAACAAATATTAAACTGAAGTAACAAAACTTAAAAACCTAAACTTATGTTAATGAACTAAAGCAAAAAAATATATATACATAAAGAAAATGAAAAACCTTCTGATTCAACCTATTGAAAATCTTGATATCAAACGCCTACAGGGTTCATAAACGTTTACCTGCTTTTATTTTGAAGAAGATAGAGCTCATTTCCTGTTATAAAGTCGGTACCTTGACTCCTTCATCACCAGGCAACGGGAATACATATACACAACAAACACACAACACAAATACAAAAACACAACAAGTACACAACAAGCACAACACAAACACACAATGGTGAAAGGTTAAAATGGGAAATAAAGTATAATAATAGAAAAAACAAAAGATTAAAAGCACGAAAAACGTTTGTGAAAATAAAAACCTTGATGCTCCTGATTTGCGGTAGCGATCCTGAATCTGTCCGCTAGGGGGCACAACCACAAGACTCAAGTAGTTTAAAAAAAAAAAAGAACTAATGCAAAACAGGAAGTGACCAGATTTTACATACAAAATAAAATATAAGTAAAATATAATTACAGGTTTAATAGCAACAGTATTTACCAAATAGAAACTTTACTCACAGTGAATCTCTATGAAGTTTCTGTTTTCATAAAATATAAATTAAAACAAGTTTTTGTTAATGTTTGTAATTAAAAGACGTTGATGCTGATGCTTTTATTATGAAAATGCCCGTTCTCCGGTTAATCGTGGATTTGTTTGTTTCCGTCGCGAAACACGTGGACAGAAGACCGTACAGAAGACACTATTTTACACCAACAACGAAGGATTTTAGCAACCTGAAGCATTGGACTAGGAGTCTGTGAGTGCACTTTGAGCTTCACTTACTGTTAATGTTGGTCCAGAACCGAACAGTCTCCGAACTGCATCGGAAATCTGACGCTATTCCGTTCATTTATTCATCTGTCAAAACCGGCTGAATATAAAACACATTCTCGCCGAATGTTCGTTATTGTTGTTAATTCGGTGTAATGAAAATCAACCCGCAAAGACAATATTAGTGGTTTTGATGGGTTTGTCGTGTGTTTACGCCCCCAGTTCGACGTAAACACTACCGGAAATGACCTTTAAATAAAGAAAAGTAATATGTACATGTTGTCGTTAAATGCACGATGATGTTTATTTAATTTATGCCGAATTTGCAAGCGTCTCTTGTTGATTTATCCTATGTATTATCACTACGTTTATTTCATTTACGTTAGTTGACTCAGAATATTCCCCAAAAGCAGGCTTTTCTAAAGGGAGTTCGATTTTTTGTTTCCTTTTTGTTCATCAGAACCACATATTTTCCAACTATTTGGCAAACGTACAATAAGTTAAACATTCAGGGATGTATAAACAACAATTAAGCTACACAAATACATATTAAAGCACCTATAATTGTGTATATTTAACTCTTTTTTCTTAATCAGTGGTTGTTTGTAATGTCCTGAGAACATTAAATTGCCTCTCTTTAACATGTTGAAGATCTGAACCAATCAGATATTACTTTATGACTTTACCTCGATTTCAGCCAAATGCGAAACAAACTTTTAGTCGTTAGAGGGGAATTTTATCTGAAGTTAAACTGGTATTAGCGACAGAGGTCTTCTTCTTTGACTGACGGTGTTTCCTCTATTCAGCTCAGTGCTGCCGCTGGTGGCGAGAAGCGGAACTACAACATTCTGAGAAATGATCACCAGTGCAAACCAGAGCTCAAACATACGAAGAACTGTTTTCAGTCGATATCGAATATGACGAAGAAAAATGTTCCAGTCTCTGATATTTTGCTGATTTCAGTCATTTTTTTCTTAAGGCTTAAGAAAATAATTGCAATCTCAATTGTAATTTGCAGTTTTAAACCAGGGGTGGTAAACATATGGCATGTGGACAAAAGCTGGCCTGCCTAAGGGTCTAATGCTGCCCATTTGTTGAATTTGCAAAATCCAAAAATTACACTTAAGAGACTAATAATTAAGGATGTCTAAACTCATTTTAGTTCAGGGATCGCATACAGTAAAATAATACAGTAACATTTAAATAATGACAACTCCAATTTTTCTCAATGTTTTAGAATGAAAAAAGTTAAATTAGGCTTTATGAAATTGTACAAACTACCTTTTCACAAACTATGTGACACCCCTGGTCCAGATCCTCCTCACCTTCTTTCAAACTGTTTTAAGACCAGTGTTGGAGCCGGTTCCTGCACCAGTTACACTGGGAACCAAAGTGCTCGCCTGTGAACGGCCTGCATTCATACCATTATGCGAGCCCATGACACATCATTGACAGACAGAGTTGTTTCACCCCAACCAAAAAAAAAAAGGGCAATGTCATATTGCTATTGTTTAGTCCCTCAACACTTACCGTAGATGTAGTTGGACTGATGCATGATGGGATAGGTTGTTGGAGAAAAAAACATGTCTGCAAGTGAATGTATGAGCAGCAATAAAGATGGCACAGAACTTTCAAAAGGTGGTTTTTATTTAATGCAAGACAGTACATTACAACTTGGTTTCTCGGCCATTTTCCTCACTCATGTTTTCTTGGTTTGTTTATTTTTCTGCCTCTGACTCCAATCAACCTGGTGATGTCCACTTATGTCGTCTCGGTTCACTCAGAAAAAACAAGTTTTACTCGGTGCCCATCGAGACCAAATTTTCGGTTCCTGAATGCTCTGATTTGTGGACGCATTTGCCGGTTCAAGATTAGATGCAGGAACCGGCAATGGCATGGTTCTCTGTTGGCCTGAAAAGGGTTTGATTGTTCTGTCTTCTGTTGAAGTTCACTTTTCCGATCTCTGATCCAGAAGACCCTGGTTTTGAAAACCTTGTTGGAGACATGTGCAGTCCATTTGTCTGCTGGTTCTGTCAGTCCATTTTCCCACTGATCAGACGCCATCAGTCTGGGATGTGTCTAAAGTCCATTAATGGCTGCTCTGAGATCGACTGGATGGTTCCTGGTGCTTCTATTGTATTGGTGTTTCAGTTCTCACTGTAGATGCTGTAAATCCATCAGCTGTATCTACAAACTGATGGACGTGGTCTAAGAAGAGATACTATTAAAGATAGCAGTCATTTATAAAACATCAGAAGCTGGTATGGTGGAATCTCAAGAGGAAAAAAGAAAAAGTCTGAGTTATTGTAGTTAATGAAGAAAATGAACCGAAAGAACAAAAGATGAAAATTAACAAAAAAAGAATAGATTCAACACAAAACTAATAAAAACATAGAATTTCTGGTTAAATTTTTGTGGATTTCTGTCATTTGTAACAGGTGTCAATTCATCCAAGGCCAGGAAAACTGAGATGAAGAGGAAGGAGAAGATGGAGATGGAGAGCAGTAGTGACGATGAAGACTCAGACGTGGAGAAAAACTTCACTCTGTTCACTCAGAAAGGAGGAAGAGATGAAGAGCAGCAACACGAAGAAGAGGAGGAGGATGAAGGAGATGAGGAGGAGGAAGATGAAGGAGATGAGGATGAAGGAGGAGAGGAGGAGGAGGAGGAGGAAGGGTCAGAAAGTGAAGAGGAGGATGAACCCTCTGATGATGATGATGATGATGAAGATGAGGATGATAATGATGATGGTGGCTGTAGGGACCCCCAGACCAGTGACGACATCAAAAGAGGCAAGTCAGACATTTTTCTTAACAATCAATAACCAATCATTAATCAGTGAATTTAAAGGCCTTGTATTTCTGTTCCTGTGTTTCATGAGGTTCTGGATCCAGAGCTGCTTTGATCAGAGCTGTTTTCATGACGTTTGGTTTATTTATGGACAAAATGTTGTAACCATTAACGGAAACATGAAGACAATCAACCTCAGCATCTGCAAACTGATCATCAGAGTGACAACCAGAGCTCAAACTGAAAAACTGCTTTCACTCGATATTGAACATGACAACTAGAACTAGAAATGTTTGTCTTTACACTGGACAAACCAGACAGTTGGTAGAAGGATAAAATACAGATGAAACACAATGAACATGAGACCAAAACTCACCTTCAGTCTCAGATTTTGTGATTTCATTTTTTGCTGATTGTGCCCATTTTATCTGTTTCAAAAGAAAATAAAATGGTCACAGTCTCAGTTAGTATTCATGGTTTTTACCCTGTGGTTAACTATGTCACCTGGAGTATTTCTGCAGATCTCCCAGTTTTAGTTTGATGTTGATAGACCATATTAAACCCCATATGATGGTTTTAAAAGGCCTGTTTTCACCATGGTTTCACTATGTTTTATGAATATTTTAATAATTTTCCGTCATAGAAAAATGGTTCAAATGCTTTGGTTCTGTTACACACTCTGTTGATGTCCCATGTGATTGACAGCTAGAGTTAGAGCCAATCACAGATCAGTGTACACATATCTTCACCTCTTATTGAATGGAATTAGATCAGTCCTTTGTCCATCAACTTGTTCAACATAATGGGTTGAATCCCCTATTCTAGTTTCATGTGCAGAGGTAGAGACAGGACAGAAATAGACCTGTCCAAAATGAGAGTACCTGACAGTTACTAATAGTACCTGATAGTACCCAATAGTTCCTAATAGTACATAAGTTCTGACAGTATCTGATAGTTCCTAATAGTATCTGATGGGTCCTAATTGTACCTGATATTACCCGACAGTTTCTAATTGTACCTGATAGTTCCCAGTAGTACCTGATAGTTTCTGATAATTCTTAATTGTACCTGATAGTAGCGGATAGTTCCTAATAGTGCCTGATAACATCTGATAGTTCCTAATTTTACCTGCTAGTACCTGATAATTCCAGTAGTACCTGGTGGTCCATGGAAATGCCAAAAAGACCAAGATGATGGGAATGGAAGCGGCTGTGTTAAAGGTTCATACTGACCCACGGCGTCCTCTGGTGTCCACAGAACTGTCCCACATGTCCTTCGAGGACGTCATGAAGCTGCAGAACCAAGTGGGAACCAAAGTGTACAACGAGGTGGCCCACGGCAGAACCACGACCAAGCAGAAGACCACGAAGAGACGACTGAACAAGAACCGGTCAGAAATACACAACACAAATGCACAAACACACACAACCCGCTGACCTCTGACCCTGACGTCCTTCTGTGGTTTTTAGGCCGATGGAGATGTCAGCGAAGAAACCTGCTCCGTTCTTGCGTCAGGTTGTCTCAGTCCAGAAAACGGTAAGTGGATGCAAGTTCAGACTCAGATTACCCTGTTGTGTTTCCATTAACATGTGTTTTATTGTGATTCGTCAGACTCTGAGGGATCCTCGGTTCGACGACCTGTCGGGGGAATACAAACCAGAAATATTTGAGAAGACGTACAGATTCATCAACGACATCAAACAGAAGGAGAAACAGGTGAAAGGATGTTGAAAAGATGACAATCCGCTTTTAATTTAACAAATCAATCCAGCAACAGTTTAATCAATATATCAGTTCCGTAACAGTTGTATTAGATGTTCAACTCAAATATAAACAATAAAAAGCAATCCAAAGTACTTCAACTTAATCAGGAATGACACAACGAACCAGGCAGCTCAAGCAGCTCCTTCTACAATAAAACACATGGGTTCAGTATAGAATCAGCTCTGAAAACGAACTGTGAACATGATCTGGTCACTGTTTGTCTGCAGGTCGTCCAGAGGCAGCTGAAGAAGATGAAGAAGAAGAACAACAACCAGAAGAAGGAGAAGCTGCAGTTCCTCCTCAAGAGGATGGTCAGTTGAACCAGTACTTCACTCCTATGGAATCTGTGATGATGATAGAAGCATGAGGAGGGACGTGAAGACGTTTGTAGAATAAGGGTAGATAATACTGTAAGAAACATAACATCAGTGACACAGAGGTTTGTGACTTTACGACATAAAGTTTAAGTCTTTCTTTGGTAAAACTAATGCGGTATTTCTGCAGAAATAAAGCAGAAACAGACGGTTCTAAGTTAGAGGACATGGTAACCCGCAGAACATCTTTATCATTTAGTTCAGGTTCCACATTCAGACTAATATGATCTCAGTCAGTTTAGACCAGTAAAATAATAACACAATAACCTATAAATAATGAATTTAATAATAATAATGATACTAATAATAATGTTAGCAAGGATGACTAACTCCAACTTTTTTGTTTGAGTAAAAAAAAATTTAAATTTCTTGAAAATGTTTACATTTACAAAGCATCCTTTAAAAGACTGAATAATATGAACAACCTGAAATTTCTTATGAAAAATTTGTGCAGTTTTAACAATATTATGTCTCAGTTAATCGTTTACACGTGCATCACAACTTACAGATCACAGTGGATCTAAAAAAAACCCACAAAATATTAGTAACAGACAGAATATTGTTCAAATCATTTGCATATTTAATGAAAAGATAGTTTGTAAATGTAAACATTTTAATGTAATTTTACTGTTTTTTTAACACTAAAACAGAGAAAACGCTGTAGTTATTATTTATAGGTTTTTCTATTCTTTTACTGTATGTGGAACCCGAACTAAAATTATTAATATCTTCAGTGTAATTTTTTTATTTCATAAATTCATCATATGGGAGGGATCAGACCCTTTGGCGGGCCCGTTTAGACCGTCTTGTATACATGTATGTATTACAGGCTGATTTCTGGTCCAGAGGGAAAGTTATTGATGAGCTTTAACTATTAGTGAATGACAGTGACACCTGGAGGCCCTGATTTTGTAATTTAGTGACTAATTCTGCTCATTTTGATTTAATGTTGTGATTAAAACATTAAATAAAATGAAGCTAAATGAGTGAGTTCAGGACATTTCACTCATTCATTTCAACTATTCTAATGATAATTTGTTCCATATGATGATAAGATATGATGGAAATTAAGTAAAACTGAAACATTTTCCAAGTGTTTTAGCTGAAATCACGAACAATATGAGGAACAGTATGATCGTACAGTTAACACTCTCTTTTTGTCCACATTTAAAAAAAAAAAAAAAAATGCAGTATAACTGTATATAAGTTGATATTGTGTCTTTATGTATAGAGTTTTGTTTTTCATATTTTACTTTTCTTACATTTTTTATTATAACTTGTATTTATAATTTACTAGAGAGATGACATCTACCAGTAAAGAATTCCCTGTATATGTTTACGTAGGTGGTGAATAAGGATGAATCTGAGTCAGAATAATAAATGATAAATAAACTAAATAATAAAAATCCTGAATTTCGATTTGGAATGATAAATGGTGTGAAAACATGAGGTTAAAGTTTGTTCTTGTTGAAACGTCCCCTGCAGCGTCCTCATTCTCAAAAGCCTCACACAGTGTTTGTGGATCTGCTGGAAGTGCATTGATAATGGCATTTCAACACGTGATTGCTGTTGTTTCTGTTTCTGCAGGAAAACCAGGAGCGAGCGAGGCAGAGTCAAGAGCAGCGGCGAGAGAGAGAGCTGCAGTTCAAGAGGCAGCAGAGAGAACGAGCCAATCAGGGAGCTCGGCCATTCTTCCTTAAGGAATGTAAGAACCAAGCATCAGAATGCCAAATGGACACCGTCTGGGTCTGAAGGTCACTCTGTTTCCCAACAAAAACACACAATGTGCAAAAAACATCAGGATACAGAGGTCAAAGGTCAAATGAGTTTCAGGTCTGAAGTCTGAACTAAATGCAAATGACAGAATCAACATGTTGATAAAATTAGTTTAAAAAAATTTGACTTTCCGCCTGGAAAAAATATGTTCAGTGGTTTAATTTCAGTTTATCTATTATTAATTACTGATCATAAATGTTCATTGACAAACAGATGATCAGGAATTAAGAAACACATGAACCTGTTTTATTAACTTAGATAACTACGGTTATTTAGCTGCTGTATAAAATGAGGAAATGCAGTAACTACATTGTTGTCAGTGTTGGTTCCTTCAGTTTACGTTTCCATGGTGACTTCATATCTAATACAGTTCTGAACACACCTGTGATCAGACCTAGTTAGAATATGTTACACATTATAATTGCATGTTATTCTTAATTTTATTTGTGTAAATTTGTCAAATTAAGAATTTGTGTAAAAGGCAACGATAAATCCACTGACGACAACTGTTGTCAAGTCTAAAACCTACATTTCTCTAACACAACCACCAGAAATGAAAAAAATCATACATATGTGTTAGAGAGGTGTAAAGACTGAAATGCATCGACTTCTGTTACAGGAAAAGTTTGGGATTGTATGGGTTAATGTGTGCTTCGTAAAATGGAGTTTATCTGGATCTTCAGAAACTTCACAGTGAATGTGTGGAATGAATGAAAATAGATTTGTGTCACTGCATTTGTTCAGTTAATAATTTAATTCTATTTAGGCACATGTACTCAGTCAGGTAATGATTATAAAGAAATACAATGAAAAACACCCATGATAATATTAGAATAAAGGGTTTTTAGTTGCTTGTAACAACAAAAAAATAATTTCGAAGCTGAAAACATTGACTTTCTTTAGAAATGTCACTAAAATGATCCATTCTCAGACAAAGAAAATGTGAAGTATGACTTTAAAAGTCTCCTGATGTTAAATCATAGAAAAATAGAATAAATTCACGATGTCTGAAACACTGACCTGGACCGTTGAGGGTTCATCTGTAGCTCTGTGTGAAGATTCAGTTACAACAAAGACGAGCATCAGTTGCTGAAGCTGCAGAGAAACATGTTTTAACTTATTAATATTACATATATTACAAGGTGGAAGTGAACTTATCATATTTTATTTTTATAGTCATTATTTGGAGGGAAAACCTTTTAACTGGGAAACTGATCGTGAATCGAGTGATCCATCGATTCTAATAAAATCTGTTGGTTTTTTTTTGTTTTTCTCTGAAGCTGATAAGAAAAAGCTGCATTTGGCTGAAAAATACGAGGAGTTGAAGAAAAGCGGGAAACTGGAGAACTTCCTGAGCAAGAAGAGGAAGAGGAACGCTGGCAAAGACCGCCGTAAGCTGCCACAGAGGCCACAGCAGCACTCAAAGGCAGTGTGAGGTGTTCACTGACCAGTAGAACAATAAGGACAGAAAGAGGATGGTCACTGCAACGAATCCCTGAATGCCTCTCCTGCTGACGGATGCAACTGTTAATTGTACATAAAGTTTTTCTTTATTATAAAATGTTTTTGTCTACAGTCACAGTCGATGTTCAGTGTGATTTTAGTTTCATTAAATAAACTAAACTCTGCTTCCACTTTCAATGTCTACAAACTTAATCAGACAGTGATCATTGAATAGACACAACAGACGTGTCAGTGTTTGTATTATTTTTTATTCCTGATTTGTGAAATGAAACTCAATAAATCAGATCTAAACCCAATATGATTTACTAAACGTTTGTGATGTGGACTAAATCTAATATCTACAACTATTAATGAACATTAAGCTGGTCTGTTTAACCCTCACAGACCAAACTATCCATGTAGTCACTTCCAAATGAAGTATATCCTACATCTAATCTACATCTTTCCTACATTGCCACTGTTTATTATTTTATCCTTTGCATTTTTAAATGTAAATCATGTATTTTCCTGTCATTAATTCACTGATCATATAGATGTTCATTAAAGCTCGGAGTAAATTCAAAGGCTATTGCATCAAAACAGAAGACTGAAGAAAAAGTGAATTTTTCGGTAAAACGTCAACTGAACATCAAAACAAGCATCTGCAACCGTATATTGTTCATTTTTATGAAGTTTCTTAATTTTTGTTCATTATATATCATTTGTTTTTGTTCATTTTGTTGCCTATTTTTTTCCTTAATTTTGTTCAGTTTGTGGCTTATTTTGTTCATGTTATTATTTTGTTGGTTCATTATACATTTTTATTAATTTTGTTGCTTATTCATCTCAGTTCATTTTTTGTGTTTATTTATTTATTTGTTTATTTTTACATTATTTAGGATTTTGTACATTTTTATTTGTTTCTGCATATTTTGTATTTAATATATGTAAACCATTTGAGCAGCAGGTGGTGCTGGAGGACAAACAGCCTTAAACTGCTCAGATCCAAACCCCAGTTTGACTGGCTTTTACTACTTTGTTCTATTTAACATAAATATTTTAAGTAAAGATCAGCATTTTGTGTCAGAACTTTTTTCATGTTTGTTATAGATGGAGGATGAATAAAAATCAGTAAAAATATTTAAATTCCCATCAGCAACAAAAATGTATACTGCAAAAAACAAAACAAACAAACAAAAAAAAAAACAGCAGCAAGAAAAATACAATAATAAAACCTTAAAAAAAAACACACACAAAACAATCAGATCTGTGAGTTGTTTCACTCTGTTTTCACATCTATTTGCGTAAAGTGGTTTTCAGAATGACCTGGTTCACATTAATGTACATAAAAAACAGTGAATGTAAACAATCAATGGAAGAACAAAGTTAAAGATACTTCATTCTGAATCTAAACTGAACCTTAATAAACTCTGTGTATCTGGAAAAAACGACACTGGTGAAAAAACAGTCCACATTTCAGCAGCATTTGTCTCCTTTGCTACATTTAGACACAAAATGTCATTGATTTTATGTTTGTTTTTGCTGAAATTTTGATAAAATAATTTCAGAAATATATTAAAAGAATCAATATGTACACAGAAATGAAAGAAAATAAGATTATGTAATTAAACTGTAACCAAAGAATTAAACCTATGACTGTTTTATGTGAATATTAGAATTTGTCTCCTAGACTTGGATCCTATGAATGCCCCCAGGGACCCGTGAAGTTAATTATCGACGTGCAGTGACCCCCCATCCCCCAGTTCTAAACGCTTCAGAATCCTGTTTTCAGCTCTGACAGGTGGCATTTATCAGACCCCCACCCCCCAGGAGACAAACCAGGACAAAGTGGGGTCACACATGGGGGGGGGGTTAATAACAGGCCTTATATTCATGAGCTAATGGACCCCATTCAAGGTTCGTGAATGAGACGCCGATTGTTTTCAGAAATAAAACTTATCTGAAAAATCAACACATTCTGGACATATTAAAACAAACCAATTATCTTCAATCAATAACCAAAAATAAATACTATTATGAACAGATCTGCACTCACGTTCACAGTAACTATTGATGTTAAAGTTTAGAGCGAGTCAAACACAAACAATTAACCAATGATTTAATAAAACTAAATCTAAGTAATAAATAATAATTAATAAATAATAACCCCTATTGGTTTCCAAACATTGATTATTGATTCATCACCCTGATTACTTTATATACATCTACATTTTGTATTTTTGACCCAATGAAGCACCTACTATGAATTATTTTCTTTAATAGTGAATAATAATATTACCACTAAATTAATAAAAGACACAAATATGAGAATGATGTTTCAGGAAATTTACATTTATGGACAGAAAATGAGATTTAGAATAAAAAAAATTACTTTTCACCTGTAGTTTCAACCTCAGATTCAAATATCTAACATAATATCTTGCCATAGTTTACAGGTATGTTTGCATTTCCAGAGGACTAATTTAATCAGAGCAGTTAAAAAATAAAATAAACAGGTGATGATGATGAATGTTAACCTCACAGAATCCACACATTTTCCAGAATAAACTGTTAAAAAGCTTAAACATTATATTTTTTCCAGTTTTTGATCCATCAGCAGAAATAAAATCCAGATCATATTCAGGTGGTTTTATAGGTTATAGGTTATATGTCGGTGATATATTATTTTATGAATTGAGCATTTTCTTCTTTTTTCTTCTGTATTTAGGATATTGGTTTTATTGTTGTATTTTTGTGTTGTCTTAAATGTTTTATGTGTCTTATATCGTCTGTTTTTGGCTCGTGTTGCTGCACAACTAATAAAGTGAGTGGTGGGTTGGTTGGTTGGTTGGTTGGTTGGTTGGTTGGTTGGTTGGTTGGTTGGTTGGTTGGTTGGTTAACTGAATGATAT
>JAPQRP010000001.1:33905051-33917691 GCA_037367295.1 Apogon hyalosoma
GCTCTGCAGAAGCCTGATAATGACCGTCAGGTGTGCTGGAAGAGGGAAACATCTAAAACATGCAGGATAGTGGCCCTTGAGGACCAGGATTGGAGACCCCTGGTCTAAAGTCTGTTTCCCATCGGTCTCAGATTTTACCTGACATTTACAGACTGAAACAAATGAACTGTGATGCAGCGCTCTGACATCTACCACAACGTTTCCTGTAGCGTTCATCCATAGTGGACCATGTCCTGCCATCTACAGAGCAGATGGACAGACTGAAGACACATCAAGGATGATCTGATCAGGTTCCATGTTAATAATTCACAACCTCCACTTCTGACCTTCAGAAATCAATGTGGAGCTTTTCTTCAACAGCCCGTTGGGAGATGCTCACCGTTCAATGCTATGACTTTTCATTCAGATGGATGAAGCCATCTGCCACTAACATGGATGCAACTCAGTGACCGGCTGGAGACAAACCAACCTGAAAGGACTTGACAAAATATAATCCACAGTGGATGTGGACGACATTGGACACATTCACAGCATTACTGTTTCCCACAATGCACTGGGGTTATTTAATCTAAGGTAATAGTTATGTGTTAAAGGTGCACTATTGTCTCCTCTCACTACTGTTTATCATTCATTAGACTTACAGAAAATGATCAGAGAATGTAGGTAAAAATCTAAATATGTTTTATATAGACCTATGATTCAATAATAGAATTTAAAAGGAGTCCAAAAGAAAAGTGTGGTTTGCAGATAAAATATAAAATATACTAAATGCATCAAACACATTTGTAGTTTCTAACTGATGTCTTCAGTGGAAATCATCATCTAAACTCTAGACACTGGACCAAACTAACCCATGTTTACAGTCCTGATGTCTGAGTACGAGTAAAAATGATTATACGGACAAACCTTAGAAGGAGGAGGTGTGGGACTGAACCCAGGCCAGTGGTCCTTCTACCTTTAATCCTCATATTCTGCTATCATCTGAGGAGGCTGCGCTTCAGTAAAGCCTTATACCCATAATTCATCCATCTTCTGAACCGCTTTATCCTCACTAGGGTCACAGGGGGTGCTGAAGCCTATCCCAGCTACCTATGGGTGAACGCGGGTACACCTTGGACAAGTTGCCTGTTCATTGCAGGGCTGACATATAGAGATGAACAACCAATTACTCTCACATTCACACATATGGGCATTTTTTTTAGGTTGACTAATCAACCTATCAGTGCATGTCTTTGGATGGTGGGAAGAAAACCCACGTAAACACAGGGAGACCATGCAACACAGAAAGGTCCCAGGTGTTGGAATGGAACCAGGACCTTCTTGCTGTGAGGCGACAGTGCTATCCACTGCACCACTGCATCGCCCTGCACCTATAATCAAATGTTCAATAAAAACTTAAAGGTAGCACATTACACATTTACATATCAAAACACATTATATTTCTTATTTGGCTCAGATTTCATAAGTACAGTCACACATGTCATCAGAACATTAATCAAGTAGTTTTAACCATGAAAGACCCAAACCTACTGATGTAAAATGTTTAACACCTGTTGATCCACTGATACAATCAATACATGTAAATAATTGGTGTAAAATGCAGTTTGTTGTCTTTTCATGGTCATCAGATATGATCCATTTGGATGTTCAGAGGCTCTGTAGTTACCATGGAAATGCTGTCATCTCCCACAACAATGATTCACCAGTAAAACCCATAGAGTTGGATCAATGACTTGGTTTATGTTCAGTTCAACACATCATTCTAACTCTTCACATGCGATGAGAAAGCAGACAGGAAGTGGACAAGTGAATAAAGGTAAAAATCTTTAAACAAAAGGAGGAAAAACAACATTTTGTGCTGTTGATGCAGCAGAACCTTATGTTAGCTATCTAATGCATTAGCATTTGCTCCTGCTGTGTCTGCCAGTCTAGAGCTTTGTGGATAATCCTGATGTAGAATTAGGTTTACAGTGTTTACGGTTTAATTTTATGCTATAGTCAGATTATTTTCAGTTGTAACTGCTGTATCTGTCTCTTGACCATCATCTACTGAAGGTAAAACACTGAAAAATTACACTGTTTACTGTATTTGAAGTAAGTAAATTAATTTTAACCCTTCTGAACCATAACTGGAGCCTCAAGAAATGATCAGATTTAAGTAGCTGATACCTGTAGAGGAAATGCACAATGGAACCAAAACCAAGGTAAAGCCAAGGTGAGCTGATCCAGAAAACCAGTATTAAACATCAGGCTCCAGAAACAAATATATGTCATATAAAGTACAAGTACAATAAATCCATCCTTAGACAAAAGAAACAGGAACCAGTTAAATCAGATGCTTGATCATCCTTTGTCATCATCTGTTCATGCAGTTCTTTGAATTAGAAGCATATATGGTTAAAACTATGTTCTATGACACCACAACGACCTTGACCCTTGAGCAGAAATCTTCTCAGTTCATTCAAATCTTCCAACATTTTGTTCCATTCTACAAACTGACAGATCTCCAGAGATTTTCATAAATGTCATCCTCCACAAAGGCAGGGGGTGCTGTGAGGAACCTGCTCTATGAAATAATACACCGCTCTGACATTTAATGACACACATTACAATAATGTCTTTCAGTTTTCATAAAGTTTGCATTTAGCCTCATCTGACCTACTGACATGACTAAAAGCTCTCTATTTACTTATTTTCTTTGGTGTTTATGTCTAAACTGATATGTGAGGATTTTTTAGTTATTTAGGGAATCTGACATAGGAATTTAGGGTAGGTGAAGGATGGGGTAAGGGGGAGGGAGATTATAAATTCAACTTCATCCCGCTCCTTTTCAAATGTTTGACTTTCTTTTCTATAATCCTTTTGTTTGTTTGATTTTAATGCAATATTCAAAATAAACAATGCGTCCTCGTGATGCTCTGTGTTGCAGTTTTGATGGACCTACAGATGGACGCTGAGACGTTCCTACAGGAAGTGACTCAGGATGGTGGACATGTTTAACACTGAAGGATGGTGATGTGTCAGCAGCGATCAAACAGCTTTTAAAGGCAGAGCCGCTTTGTAATTACGTTGCTCTTTGAAGCCCTTGACCTCCTTACTATCGCCCCAAGGCATCATGGGAGGACTGTAAACTTCAGAGTCATAGTTTTATGGGATTTAGATGACACGGTGCCAGACATGTTTTCTCATTTTCATCATTTAGTAATCTAATACTCAAACTTTACTGGATTTTAATCACAGCTTCAGGACAGAATGTTCATGTAAATATTCTAAAATGATGGAAATGTGACAGTGAATGATCTGAATCTCAATAAAATCTCTTTGGAGACAAAAGGCATGTCGTTCTGTCGGTGACATCTTTCTCCCCTGATGCTCCGTGACCTTTTCAGAATGGACTCCAAATGTTAAGGTCTGAATAATAACAGCTCATTTAAACATCACACATGGAAGGATGTCGTCCACCAGAATAATAAGATCAATGTGGGACTAGTTATTGTCCTCATGAACCTATCTAACCTATCTATCCGAACCAAATCTATTGGTTTCCAATGGTTGAAGAGGCTGGTTGAGCTTTGTTTATGAGCAGCTGATAATGAGATGAAGCCATTTAAGACTGAATAAACCCACATCCAGAAGAACCAGGTTCTGAGCGCCGCAAAAAGAGAAATAAACCATAAACATTAAAAAGCCAATTTTCACAAAGTACACTAAGTAACTTGAAAAACACACAATGAAATTCATGAATGTTTTACTTTTGATTAGGGCTGTCAAACGATTAAATTTTTTAATCAGATTACTCACAGGGCTGCTGGGGATTCATTTTGATTTATCATGATAAGATATTTATTTTTAATCTATATTAATCGCATTTAATTTTGCATGAGCAAACAGACTCAAGAAAGAAGGGAATATATATGCACTGAATGTGTTTGCTGCAAGCTGGGCAATGCTTTAGCTAACATGCTAGCTGAATCCCCGACTATCATATGCATCATGTTAATGTGGTATTTGAAGCTGGAAGTGCTTCGGTGAAAAGAAAACTCCTTCCTACAAAGTGTGCATAATACTTTATGATGGTTGACTGGTCCGTCTTGGGGTTTTTTGTACGCATGTTTCTATCCAGAGGCCAACGTGCTGTTTAGTGTCTTCCATCTTTATGGGTTGGTTCTGCTGCCTGTCAGTACTGGATCAACTGCCCATTTATTCATGCATGGCAGTAACTCTACTTGGACAAACTGCATGAAATACATTGGTAGACACGTTCAGAGTCATTCTGTGCTGCAGATGGGTTAATTGTGTTAAAATTTTTAGCCACATTAATCATGATGATGGATTAATCTGTGTTAATTTTGACAGCCCTATTTTTCATTCATGGACTATATTTCCAGTTATAGTTATAGTTGGTCTTATTGCACACATTTTGGGAGACATACACACAGATTTTGAATGGTGGAGTGATGGACACCCAAGTCATTTCTGCATGCAGCATCAGGACTGCCTGATCACGGTTGGCTGCACTCAAGCATGGCGTTTTTGCTACAGACATTTCCCCATTTTTACTTTGGGGTTTGTATAGGGGAGAGTCACATGTGTACAAAGTCTACACATTTTTGGTTAACAATTTAGCCCATTCCAGTATTTCGTTCCCCTACCCAGTTTGTACACTTGTGAGTACAAGTTTCATAAATTGGTCTGCGGTTGAGAAAAAGCACAATCAGTCAGGCAATCAATTCAAGCAAAATGTAACAAGTGAAAATTATCTTGGTAAGATTTCTTGAAATAAGATTTTCAACATCTGTTGTCTAAAAATAAGTTATTTATATCTCACTGAAAAGTTACTTGTCTTATTTTAAATGTGATGAGATATTTTGAGTAGAAATGACAAAAATACACTTGGTAAGATTTTGATTTTTTTTTTTTTCCCAGTGCATTTGTCTCTGGCAGCTCCGTCCAAAATGAAAAATCTGATACCCACAAAATCTGTGGGTTCTTCTGGCGTCCTGGTGACTGAGGATGTTTCAGGACATGTGGAGCACATGCTGGGCTTTTCTTCAGTTTGTGAAGGTCCAGACCCAACAGGAAGCAGCTATGTAAGTTCTCATTTTTGGACAAAACAAGTGACTCAAAACCGAAAGTGAATCCAGAAATGTGGATCGTTATGACTCGATGGCATGTGTCCAGTTTAGGAAACAGGTTCAGTGTTGTATCGGGGCTGCAGCTTTGGGTTGGTTTGTGGAACCATAGGGAGTCCAAGTAAAAACAAATCACAGGCCAAGATAGGAAAGCATAGAACAGGAAGTATTAGATACGTTAAAAGGATAAGGTCTCATTGCAAGGGCTGTAGTATGGTCTTATATATGTAAGAACACTGATAATCCTTTGATTCAGTTCTTTTGCTCTATGGTAAAAATTTTCCAGAACCTGATAAATTTTAAAGTTAGCAACTCTCCCAGTGGCCAACAATACGATTCGATACGATTCAATATGATTCGATATACTTACATAATTTTCTGAAAGATTTTAAAGGGACAGAGTGATTTTGGTGACGCCTTGTGAGCGTTCCATTGACTTGGATTGAATGAATTGAACTGAAAACTGAAAGCATCGATCAATTACACAATATATGGCTCTGACACCGCAGCTTCTTAGGGTTCTCAGTTAGCATTACTGTGTCTGGGTGGTTACATTTTAGGTGGGCTCGTAGGTTGGTAGTATTTCCAGAGTATTTCACATTTGTGTGACAGCTTGCAAACCTCCAGACTTTTATCTAAACTGTCTCTTTCCTTCTTCTTTTTAAACTCAAAGTACTCCCACACATCTGCTTTTAAGTATGAAGGTGCTGGATTTATATTTGCCACCATTCTCCTGAATCTCTTAGCTCTGACTGCATAAACAGGACGAGAAAGACGTCGGCGTCTGTGTAAAGACAGTATTTAGATGGTAACTTGCTAGAAATGCTCTACAGCGACACTAGCAGCTGGATGACCTAATCGTGTTTCTTGCAAAACGAACAAGGGAAATGGGCACCGAGCAGAGTGTTAGACAGAACACAGGGGATTTGAATGGAGCTTGGCATATCAATACTTGTGGCTGAAAACTTGATACTTTCTGGGGAAACAAAATATCGATATATATCATTGAATCGATAAAATTGTTCAACCTTAGTCACCAACAGGATAATGTCACATCAAATAAAGACAGAATCATTTCCAGCTTCACCAACAACAACTGGCCGGTGAAGATCCAAACGGACATCGGACCAGATTCCAAGATCAAACTAGAACTGTGAGAAACAGTCCCCTCAGGTGTTTGCATTCTGTCATTACTCTTTGAGATTTATACCCAGTGACACCAAACAGCCTATCATCCACTACAGCTTTAATAAACATGATTTACCAAACCACCAAGTAAATATTTTATCCTGTGATACTGAGAGATGTTGAGGCCTGGTTTCAGTTCTAAAAGCTCTGAGCTGTAAATCTGAAAGAAGCAGAAAATGCACAAATAAGACGTTTCTGTGTTTCCTGTTTGTGGCGTTTGGCGACAGTTTCCTCAGTGTTTGTTTGAGGGAAACATCATTAGATGAAGCTGTTCTTTGCTTTGTGAAATGAAGCAGATTCTGTAAACGACAGCAGAGTTGGACTGATTTACAGGAGCTGATATGATGGAGGGAAAAGGAAAGCAGAAAACAATAAGAGACATTTTGATTCACTTCTACTCTGATGACACCAGCGACACATCATCTAAAAATGAATGATTTCCAAACAAAATTAGTGCTGTCAGATTTGAATCATTGTCTTTGTTTCATTTTTGCCGACTGGTTCGGTAATTATTTTCATGTCTCCATATCATCCATGCCATCCAAGTTTGTTCTGGAATATGTCAGTAAATTCTGAAAACTCTCTTTGGTTTCAGTTCAGAAATCAGGAAAAACTGGAACCAGAGCATTTATCTTTTCATAAAAAAATAATTAAAATTGATTAATCATTGTCGAAATTATTAACAACTGATCCTTTAATCAACAAGTGGTGCCAGGCACAACAAACCCTGCCCCTCACACATATTGTAGCTTATTTTGGCATCAATCCAGCTGATGTCATCATATCTATGCATGTGATGATGTCAGCATAAGCATAGACAGTATAGACAAATTTCAGCCTTTATAAGTAAATGGGGAAAAAAAGATTTTAAAAATTCATAAAAAATTTTAACTTTGACCTACTGTTCCCAAAATGTAATCAGATTTAGTCTTGGTCACTGGCAATCTATTAACCAATCTACAATACCCCTTGCCTCCCCTGTGGGGGGTGGGGTAATAAATCATTGCAGCTAACATTTACATATTTCACATTTCACATGTGAACCTTTCACTTTATTATTATTATTATGATTATTATTATTAATAATAATCATAATAATAATATTGTTGTTGTTAGAAACTTTATGTGTTGGGGTGAAGGCGTAACTTGCAATAAAACCAAGAAAACACAGGCGATTAGTTGATTTTGGAAACAAAAAAAAAAAAGAAAAGAAAAAGAGAAATATACAGTTGTTCCAGTCAGAACATGAGTAACTAGAAAAGCACTCGGAGATTGCAGACCTCTGCCAAGGCAAACCCCCCCCATCCCGTGCCATGATTAATTTACTCCTAAAATGAATTCCTGGACCTTGAAAACCTATACATAGCATTGGATTCACATTAATATTATCTATATTGTGGAGTTATATATGTATATGTCAAAACTGGCCCTATCTCGCAATGATAAAGAATCCTTTAAAAAATTCCTAGATCCAGACAGTGATCTGGATCACCACCAAAATTTAATCATTCGTTCCTTGTGCCAGTATCAACATTTCCTGAAAATTTCATCAAAATCCATCCATAACTTTTTGAGTTTTCTTGCTAACAGACAGACAGACAGACAAACAAACCCCAATGAAAACATAACCTCCTTGGCAGAGGTAATAAAAAACAGTGGTTCTTGGAATATAATGAAGTCATTAGTAATGAGGTCATGATTGGAGGTAAAAGACCATTAAGTACGTTAAAATAAATTATAAAGTCATCAGTATTACAATAAAATGTCAAACCAGGTTCTACAGAAACAGGTTTATGTCTTTATGAAGTTATTTCATCAGAGCAGCTTGACCAGACTGTACATCTGAATTTGATCCATTTAAACATGTGTACAGATATAGAGGAAGAGAAGCAGGTGATCAGAGAATAATGACTACCCAGCCAGCATGTCCATGTGGGCCCTAGAAGGGTTATATTTAGGCTGCATATAAGGGTCCCAAGTGGGTTTGTCCACAGTTTCCATGGTGGCCCCACATGTGTTTGCCCATATCAGAATCAGAATCTCTTTATTGTCATTGTACCAAGTATAACGGCATTGAGGTAGAGCTCTCAGGTTCAGTGCAAGAATTTATAGACAGACAACAAATACCAGTGAAAGGCACAGTTATTTACATTAAAAAATAAAAAGTATTGCAAACTAAGATATTTGCAAAAAATAGAATTTAAGTAGTGCAAATAACATGAGAAGTAGTGCAAATGACATGAAAGATAAATAAAGTAGGATAAAAAATGTGAAAAATAAATAATATAAGATATTCAGATCTCTGATTCTGATTCTGATATGGGCAAACACATGTGGGGCGACCATGGAAACTGTGGACAAACCCACTTGGGACCCTTATATGCAGCCCAAATGTAACCCTTCTGGGGCCCACATGGACATGCTGGCTGGGTATGACTATCAACTGTCACAGATAATAAGGAAGCGAATAATCCTACAGACAGTACGTCATGTCCTGATTTGTCTCCATGAGCAGTGATTATTTATAAAAATACCAGGTGTAAATGCAGACCTGAGGTCAGATTCTAAACGCATCATAATCAGCTGCATCTGAGATTCATGCAAAGACATAATGTTGATAATTGCAGTTCCACCGAAAGGTGCAGTACCAGGTGTCAGCAGTTTGTAAACCACGGGCCAGTTTTTACCTATTATTAGACTTTATACAATTATAAAGCAGAGAAAAATAAGAAGAATAACACCAACAGAACCAGGGAATATGCAGGACCACTAATGAAGACCAGGACCAGTCTCAGACCCGGTCTATTCTTAGACCCAGTCCGACCTGGTCCAGTCACAGGCCTGGTCCAGTCTAGTCTTTGGTTCCTGTTATGTCCTGTGTTTGGATTTATTCAGAGAAAATAAAGTTTTACCACCAAGTGAAGCTACTTTTATATTTGCTGTAATAAAAAACCATTTGACCCAGATTTGTCCGAATCCATCTTGCATCTTAAAAAAACAAAATGTTCAACCAGAATCATTTCCCAATCGGTAGATTCTGCCCTCAGAACCACAGATCTGGCCTCTGCTTTGTTCTGGAGTCTCTCAGGGCTCAGTTTCAGCACAGAGTCATATTATCATTATGTAATGTCAGTGTTAAACCCAGTCTAGGGTCCAACAAAGGCTGTGGTTCAATTAAAGCCTGAAGTCAGTGAAACTCATGGAATAAAACCCACTGGGTCGAATCCATCCAACATCAAGAACTGAAAACCAGCTCAGTATCTGTCATAGATCAGTACATTCACATCATTCTAGAAACCAAAGTCTCTAATGCTACGTTCACACTGCAGGTCTTAATGCTCAGTTCAGATTTTTTCATGGTTATTTTCATTCTTATGTAATTGTGATGTCATCAGAGTCATGTATAAATAGTCTACATCCTGAAGTGATGTCACATGCATCATACTGTGTCTCCTCCAGTGTTCAATGATGTAAAAGTCAGATGAAATGTGACATAACCATTCAGACTGAAATCATATTGAAAACATCAGATATGAATCTGATTTAGGACCAAATATGAAAATGTCCTGGTCTGATTTGTTCTGTTCAAACTGGCATAAAATATCAGACATAAGTCACAAATGGGTAAAAGTCAGATTTGATCCACTTTTTCCTGCAGTGTGAACGTAGACTAGACTCAGGTTTAACGCTCAGTCCACCTGGTCTGGATTCATTCTGTCATTGAGTCCTGCTCTTTAATCACCAGGGCCATGCAGCCAGTTCACTACACATCTGAATCACTCAGCAGTTTGATGCGCTTTCTTTCTAAACTGCCAACTTCATTTAATTCACAAAACTCAGTTTCTTCATGGGCCCAGAAGTGAGACACCATTGTTGGTGTTTGTGTTGTTACAACACTGGGCTCAAACAGAACCAGAGACCAGTTTCAGATTCAACAGAAAGTCCTGGTTTCAGGGTTTATCTGCATCTCTGAGGTCTACATAGGACACGTCAAAGCCTGATTATCACATAAAGATGAGACTATGAGTTGACGTTTATGATTTTCTGATCACATGAAATCTCAGACCAATGTTTAGTATTTATAGTTGCAGGATGGTTGTGTATGTGAATAATTGAGTATGTGAAGAAAAAGTTTTCTTTTGCACCGGGGATTGGAGCCAATTTCATTGTACTTGTGCAATGACTATTCTATTCTATTCTATTCTATTCTATTCTATTCTATTCTATTCTATTCTATTCTATTCTATTCTATTCTATTCTTTTTTTAGCCTAATTCCCTGTCCACATAAATCCTCCCTCTACACATATGCATTTTACAACATACACACATACTACACTCTAAAAATAGGACCAAGGGTCCTGTAGTCCAGTGACATATTTAAAGACATTAATTGATATTTGTTTGACCTTTCAAGGTAACTCAAGGACAAAGGTCATGGCATCAAATGAATGCTCATATGTGACTTCCTATATATTGCCAATAGTAATCATATCAATATCTTCAACTGTTTTGAATATATAGTACTTTGACATTTTTCCCATTATAAACCAATGTGGATTTTTTTAAATTTGAAAAATTCAATAAAAAAAATACAAAATCAATATTTCTCAATTCTTTGAACAAACTTAGTAGACCTTGCCCCTAGGAACATTGAGTAATGAATTTCAGTTGATTCTGGCAGACAGTTTTGGAAAAGAAGATTCTTGAAAAATTGTGTTCGGATGGACGACGGATGGTTGGACGGACTGACGATGGATGGACGACAACTGATACCAATATTCCAGCGGACCCTTCAGGCCATTGGACTAAAAAGGCATGATGGCCAGTAAGTGGCAGTCATAAAATACCTCTGTGAAGAGGCCTCTGAGCATCACTTTAGAATTTTACACTGTTGGATATCCAGGTAGATGATGCAGGTGTCATTTTTCTCTCATTACTTGTTTCTCGTTCAATGTGAAAGTGAAATAGGCCAGAAAAATAATCTTAAATCAAAGTTAAAACCAGTGTTTTCGTTGGTTTTTAGTCCATGGAAACAATGAAGATGCTTTTGCGTGAGTCGGTACCAAAGCCAAGTTAAACTGTGAACTTTACCAACCACACAGAAATAAGATGGTGTTTGTTATTGTGGTTGTTGCTATGGTTACACACAGATGCATTTTATGCATGAACTCTTTTCCCGATGACACAGATTTACACAAACCAGGACATGTTTTTTTTGTTTTTTTAACCTAATGCACCAATTACATGTTGACAAGACACTAAAATGTAGGAGAAAAAAAATATAGATTTAGCAAAATATGTTCATCTGTGTGGACATGACATGACCTGGTGAAGTTCTGCTCTGAATATTAAATGTCTTTGTCACATTTTTAATAACTGGCATTTCACTGTATCTCTGTGTAAACGGTCCACATTAAAAACTTGTGGATGTTGATGCTGGAGGAGAAGGTGTTGACTACATTCCCATGGTGCACTTCACCCACAGCCGTCCAATCTCAGCGCTTCAGATCGTGTTGCTGCTTCACTTAAGACACCAAAGTTAAAAAAAAAAAAAAAAAAAAAGAAAACACAACCTGTAATGTTCAGAGTTCTCTGAGGCTCTGATTGGCTTGTTGCACATGGTAACAGCAGCGGATTGGTCAGAAATAAAGAGGCAATAATTCCTGGATACAGCAGCAGAAACAAATATGATGACGATGTCATTCAGGAGAAAAGGTTTCATTAGAAAAGCAGGAAAAGAATCTTGGCCTTTGTGAAGAATGACTGTTTTTGGGTTTTCTTCTCTGGCTTCAGTGGACTTCCTGCTCACTAATAACAGGCTGTGTTTCCAGGACAATGAGGCAGCCTTTTCTCCCTGTTTTCCATCCTTCCAGCATTTTCTAGCAGCTGTCGTGAGGCTGTATCGTCTCGTGGTGATCCAACAGAGGCTGACGCTTAACTGCCATGGTTGTTTTGAGGCTTCAGCGGTATCGTTTGTTTCGAAATGGTTGCCGCCTCTCCACGCTGGCGACCCCGAGGTCAGATGTGGAGGAAGACAGAAAGCGTGGGAATGAAGAGCCGACCTCAAAGTAGAGTGGAGCGTCCATTGACATGGGTTTAACCTCGGAGCGCCGTCAACAACACTGGCTCAGGCAAAGGCGAGTCAAAGGGTGGCATGGAGCAGACAGAGGATGGATGAACAACATGGAAGTCTCCACTTTAAAGTTAGAGAGAAGTAGGTCATTTCAGAGGAGACAGGATGGCTGCACCTAAGATAAGATAAGATAAGATAAGATAAGATAAGATAAGATAAGATAAGATAAGATAAGATAAGATAAGA
>JAPQRP010000001.1:33926450-33943199 GCA_037367295.1 Apogon hyalosoma
AAATAAAAAAGATTTACACAAAGGTTGTCTTAATAGGATATATGTACTCCATTTCTCCCATATTTGATCAAATCTAGTTCAGATTGTATTTCATCCACAAATTAAAAAAGTAAATGTTCTGAAAATAGAGGTTATTACTTTTAAATGAAGTGTCATTGATTAATTTAGTCCTTGTGGTTCTTCAGTTCTAAGCTTTGGAACTTGGTAAATAGGTAAAAATGAACCCTAATTAGGTGGAAGGAGCAGGTTAAACATGTCCCCCTTCCTCCTCCAGGTGTCCTCAGCTTCAGGACACTTTGAGCTTCAGATCTTATCCATGCAGAACGTTAACGGGCATCTTCAGAATGGCGCCTGCTGTGATGGGACCCCGGACACCACCGACCACCGATGCTCGTCTGGCGGATGCAACACCTATTTCCGGGTTTGTCTGAAGGAGTACCAGCTGAAGGTGGCGGCGGGCGGGCCCTGCAGCTTTGGCTCTGCTTCCACACCTGTACTGGGAGGGAACACCTTTACTCTACGCAGTGGTCAGAGTGAAAAGGCCAGGATGGTGCTGCCCTTCAGCTTTGCGTGGCCGGTGAGTCCATGTCTCATTTTCACTGGTCTGTTTCTGGTTTTACTTCACTCATCAGTGTTGTTCTTTGTGTCAATGAATGATGGTCTGAAGGAGGTAGGATCAGTAAAAACTGTAAACTCTTGGGACAGTGAAACTTCAAGAGAATGTGAGTATCACTGAGCCCCTTTACATTCACACTAGTTAATACTGTGGTCATTATCAGATTTATGGAGCTCATGTAAACACCCTGGTTTAGACGTGTCAGTACATTATTGGATTTCTTTCAGAGTACGTACGTATGTAGTGACGGTAGAATCAAACTTCCTGTCATTGTCTTCAGCTCATGTTTGACTATGTCACTTGCATTTTCTACAATTTAAGTTTGTTTCCACATGTGCAGATGTAAGAGAATGAAAAATAAAATAAATCAGATTAACAGGTATGAGGACGTCAGAGTATTGGGGATAAATCCAGGTGTGTTAATCTGATTTCTCATTATCAGATTACAGCTGTTATCAGATAAAACATATCAGATTATACTGTTTACATGATCAATAATAATCTGTTAAACTCCACAAATCAGATAATGAAAAGAGTTTTAGTGTGAATGTAAACGGCCTCAGTAACAGATTACTCCGAAAGAAATCTAATGATACCAGGTTTATTGATTATCGCATTTCTAAAGTGCATGTAAATGCATCAGATCTGATTATTACAATTATCTGAATGCAAACAGTTATTTGATTTTTATGGTTATGTAAAAGTGTTCAGTGTTAACCCTCTGCAGACTCTGGCTGAGGTTTCATGCTTGCGTCTGTAGCTCATTCGTCTTTCTGTGTTTTCTGTGTTTTTGCTATTACCCTCTGATCCTGTAATGGATGATAAAGGCCTGTTGTCAAGACATTTCTGCAGTCGACCTGGTAACCGTGAAACGAAGCCACGGCGGCCTTTGACAGGATGAGGCCTCTGTTGTTGTTGTGTTAAAGACACAGTGGTGTGCATCAGAGGGATTATGGGAAATCAGAGTGTGAAGTAGTTCATCCTCAGCCTCTTATTTAGTGGGTTTTAGCTGCAGTGATGACAAAAGCGAATCAATCAATATTAATACTTATTCAACAACCTTTTTTTTTTTTTTTTACAGTTTGGACTAATTGACATTGGCTGGTATTTGCAGTAGTGTCATCTTATCAGACGTTTTTTCTATTCCCTGATTCAACAAGATGAAAACACTGTAAACAAACTAAGTCCCAAAGACCAAACCCATATAATTATTAATAATAATTATCATAATACAAGAATATTATGATAATTATGGTTTTATGGCCCAGTGAAACAGAAACATCCTTTAAAGGCCTACTGTTCTTGGACCAGTATGTGGATCTTCTGGAGGATGGGCTGGAAACCTGGTAACTTCATCCTCCACCGGAGTCCATGCAGATACTGAACCGTCAGAACCATTCAATAAGATGCTCAAATGTTTGCAGCTCCGCCCCCTCTGTGTGATGGGCATGTGTTTATTTGTTCTCGTCAAGAGGCGTCAGCGTTGTGCGAGCTCGGTTCTGCATCAGCAGCTGCGATGTGACGTTCAGGGACACATCTCCGCAGTACACTGAATGCACCATGCTGACTCAGGCTGACTCCGCCCCCAGTTTACGCTCATGTTTGGGTATAAGCAGGTTTGAGTTGATGACAGTTCTCAACTGGTTGAAGATAGAAAATCAGAAAATCTGTTGCACTGTTCAGATACTTACATATAAAAGTGCATTTGCATCCAGATGAAGGTGATTTATCTGAAAACCAATTCATTTCCTGCTTAACATTTTCTTTACAACTTATCTATTTGTGTTTATTAAATAAAGGCTTTTCGTCTGAAAAAAACTCAAAAACAGTCTTTTTATTAATGCTATTTTTCCTAAAAATCACACAAAACTCATTAAAAACATGAATAAAAACACCATTAATTGAAACAGACACTATCACTGACTGATTTCAACCTTGCAAATCAGATATTTTATCACAACTTTATAGTTATTGGTTGGATCATATGATGTTTTATTAAATATTGTGTAATGTGTAAAGTTTGTATTTTATGATGAAAATGTAGTAATGTTATATAGGACAATAAAGCACTATGGACATTGTGCTAAACCATGCCCTGTTTGGCACAATTTGTATTTAGTTTTAGTTTATTTATTTCATTCATAAGATAAAAGAAAGACAGAAAAAGAAAATCTGCTTTTAGATGTCACCAAAGAACAGTCTTATATTATCTGCCCCTTTAACTGAATACTTGTGTGTTCACGGTTGTATTTTCAAACAATTGTCAAATCAATCTCTTAATACAATATCTGCATCACTTACTGCTGCAATTCATCATTTGCAAAAAAAGTAAAGAAAGAAACTTTATTCTTTAATTTGTCATTAATTAATTTGTCACTTTTTCACTTTAGAAAGAAAAACATTTAAGTGTTTTTTTTTGTCCTGTGTGATATTACTAAGCGTTTTCAATCTGCTCACTGAAGAAATTACCAAAATAACAGTCACATCACATGATATTTTAACATGTTCTAATGCTTCTGTGTGCATGCTTGTGTGTGTGTGTGTGTGTGTGTGTGTGTGTGTGTGTGTGTGTGTGTGTGTGTGTATGTGTCTGGGGATTCACACAAAATACGGAAAGAACTGACTGCTGCAGTTTGTCATATTTATGTATTTTCGGTCAAGGTACAGACTAGCGAAAATGGCAAGTTGATAGATTCAATATTTTAGGAGATATTAGTAATTTTAGAATACAGTATCCTTACAATCATGTTGCTATGGCCAGAATGCTTTGGTGGTGACTGCTGGACAAATGCAGTACAGCATGCACAAATACACAACAGCATAAAAACTACCACATCTAGAACCCGTGGATCCCCGCAGGTCAACGTGTTAGTTATTATTATTAGTGCTAGTAAATAATGAACTGTATCATCAGACTGTGTTAAAGTGACTTCTTCTCTTCTGTCTGTGCAGAGGTCGTACACGTTGATTGTGGAAGCCTTGGATTTCAACAACGACTCAGCATCCGGCGGCAGTGAGTATCAGCATCCTGCTGAACTAACACGACCTTTGACCTCTGTGTGAATCCATAAAGATGTCAGTGCTGTGGATAAACAGACTGAAGTTACTAGAGCATACACTGGAAGAGTTTTTAGTGAAAGAAACTGCAAATACTGAGGAGGAGTGACATCATTTACAACTGAATAACTTTAAGTTTAGTGTAAAATTAGATTTTGATTTTTTTTAAAGTGCTTAGTTAGAAAAGGTAATGTAAAAACTGTTAATCCCACTGAGTACAGCATTTCTGATTTGTACAAAAGATTAGTCAGATATTTACATTATTATTCGCCAAAAATTAGGGAAAATATACAAGAAAACTTTTATCAAAAGATGCAGTTGTAAATGTTATCACAATTTTTTTTTTGCATAATTTGTCATAGGCATTTAATTTCTGAATCTAAAAGAGGTGAATTAATCAGAAAAAAATGTAAATTAATTCCTGTGGATTTAGAAGAAGTCCATAGATGTAAAAACAAAGCCTTAATTATTATTAGAGTTCTTTAAATCAGTCTTACAATGGCCCGGATGAGTCTCATTCAGAAAACAGGTAGTAAACAGTGTGAGCGAGGTGAGTGTTGGCTCTGTGCTGTATTTGGCGTCCCTCAGGGAACCATTATAGGCCCGGTGTGAAGTCGGCTGACTTCAGACCAGCTGGACTCCGAGGGGCCCGAGCTTCAGCCCAAATATGAAATTGTGCCTGAGGGTTGATCTGCGAAGTTGAGGTCGGGCAGTTTGTTCAGCAGCTAAAAAGCTGAAGCTGAAAAACGGCCATGAAACCCACTGAATCCAAAACAAACATTGACCTTACAAGCGAAGTCCTGAAGACACATGGAATGAACGAACACCGGAATCATTCTGTTAGCGATGAGAGAAAGGCAAATGAAGAATTAGAGTCTGATACAGTTAATGAATTTATCAATACATCAATCAATAATCTACAAAATGTTGATAAACTTGGAAACTGCACCTTGACGTTTTTCAAAACTCAGTTTGTTTTGGACCAAACAGCAGAAATAAGTGGCCATGTAAATAGACCCAGTTTTACCAACAGTGGATCCACATACGTAGATACTCTATAGGTATATATGTTATAGATGATAGGTTAAATAATAAAATACATGTTAATATAATGGACCATGGTACAGTATTTCACAATCCCTTGAATAGAAGAGGCCCGACTGCAGATCCCTGAGGAACTCTATGTGATTTTTGTGACCGACACAAAGTTTGAACACGTTGTTTTTTCGTATTTTACCGTCAAGACATTCAGTAATTCTTAAATCATTTAGGGTCATTTTCTCCACAGAGCAGTTTAGTTTTTCTACCTACATGTTTGTGTTACCACCACCGACATCAGCCAAAACCAGATTTATTTCAGCAAGGGAACTGATTGTAATAAGTGTTATTAGACATTAATATTATTCGGTTTAGGTTTCCACCAGAGCTGTGATGATGGGCTGTTGCTTGAGCTGAACTTCAGGCTGGTTTTATCGATGAAGTGTCAGGTTTGAATATTTGCTTAAACCTCCTGGATGGATCCGATCCAGCTGCTTTTTCGGGGTTAATGTTTCCATTCCTGCTGCCTCTGTGCTATTTTCAGCACCTTTCCTGTTTTCCGAGTTGATGTGAAGGGTCACAGTTTGCTCGTAGGACACCGCCGACGCTGCCTCCTCCTTGCGGGTTTTTTTTGCGCTGCCGGTCAACGAAACAGACGCCATCACCTCAGGTCGACCACACTTTAACTGCCGATGGTGAAATACCACAACCTCTCCACTGGAATATTCCATCAACTTCGGCCTGTAATGCAGGGGTCACCAACCCTGGTCCTCCAGCTCTACTATCCTACTATCCTTTCTCTCTTCCAGCACACCTGATGGTCATGATCAGGCTTCTGCAGAGCTTGATGATAGGCTGATCATTTGAATCAGGTGTGTTGGAAGAGGGATACATCTAAAACATGCAGGATAGTGGCTCTTGAGGATCAGGGTTGGTGACCACATGCATTATAAGAACATTTAATCACTAGTAGTTTAATAGTTTTTACTTTTACTTTAGTTGGAATTGGTTTAGTTTCAGTTTTTATTGGTTTAGTTTGAATGAATGAATGTTTTATTTACATATAAAATGCACAATACAACCACCAACAAAAGCAAATGCTTAAAGCAAAATTAACAACATAAGAACCAAAAAAAGAAATATGTACTATTATACAAAAGAAATACTTAATACAGTTTTAGTGTTATTTCCACATCTGGAAAGGAGTGAAGTTAAACACTGAGTTAATTCACCCCTTTTTTACAACTCCCAAGCTATACAATCTACATTAATAAAACATGTATATATGTCTATCAAGCAATAGAATAATTATCATATTCTGCATCATAATCTACTACATATCTGTCAAATATAAACCCATGCAAATACAATGCACAACCAGCTATAATTTATAATTATATACAATTTTCCTTATAATTTACCCTATATATGATTATCTCAGTTATGTTTTTTATACAATCCACAACTAGGTAGTTTATATAGATATACACAATGTATGAGATCTTGTATTATATAATATATTGAGGGTTTTTGTTTAAAAGATTGGAAAAGTATAATGAAATAAGTCTAATCGAAACATCAGAACTTAGAATGACATTCGGTCCAAGTGGAATGGACACAGTAGTTCCTTGATTAGTTTAGTTTAGCTCAATTTTTCTGTGAAGGCCTTCTATTTCAGTTAATGACATACAGTTTTCCTTATTTTGTTTTGGTAAATACGACTTCAAATGAAAGTATCAGCTCTTAATCTATTTCTCTGATTATTTATCCATATGAAAGACAAAGTGGTTTCACAATCATTTCATACATAGTTCTTAACATTTCTTACCAGTAAAAAGCAAACATTAAACTGAATAAAAATTTTGAGGGGTCATTTTTACTTAAACCCACTTTTATTAGTCTTTGGTTCATTTATTTGTGTATTTGGACCCTAATAGTTCATAAAGTTTGAATTTGAACCCTCCAGGTGCTGCAAAGCTATCTTTATATTCATTTTGGCAAAAATCCAGTGGATTTCTACAACCTGTTTGAATTCCTGCTTAATCTGTTAAGTCTATAACTAGTTACATAACGACATTTGCACATATAAGGTCAAGACTTCAGACGAACATTTCTCCGAGTACGACATAATTATCAGCAGCAGAGGTTGTAGTTCATACTGAAAATATGTCCAAACTTCGAGCTGATTACCTACAATGTTCAGTTGTTGGTTGTATTAACGAACACAAGTGGTTGAACGGGACAGAGCAACACAGCCAAGAGGAGGGGGTGGGGCGTGAAGTTGCTTATTTGCATTTAAAGGGCCAGCGCTCAAAACCACCTTTCTGTTGTCTTTACTCAGAAATGGGGTTGAAGATGGACCTGTGGAGTTGAATTAATGAAGAATTCAGACCCAAGCAGAGCATTTACAGTATATGTAGACCACAGGGAAATGTATTAAAATGCATAATTCAATTTAAAAAAAGCAAAATATCACTCCTTTAAACCCCCTCCAGGTTGTTGACCTTGCTTTTTGTCCCATTCAGCCACTTGTGTTCGTTAATACAACCAACAACTGAACATTTTAGGTAACTGGCTTGAAGTTTGGACATACTTTCAGTTTTCACTACAACCATTGCTGCTGACAAACAATTATGTCGTACTCGGAGAAATGTTCGTCTGAAGTCTTGACCTTATACGTGCAAATGTCATGACATAACTAGTTATAAAACGTAACAAATTAAGAAGGATTTAAAACAGGTTGTAGAAATCCACCCGATTTTTGCCAGAATGAATATAAAGATAGCTTTGCAGCACCTGGAGGGTTCAAATTCAAACTTAATGAACTATTAGGGTCCAAATACACAAATAAATGAACCAAAGACTAATAAAAGTGGGTTTAACAAAATATGGCCCCTTTAAACAAGTTCTATAACTACATCTGAAAGTGAAACCAACTGTAAAACCAACTGTAAAACCAACTGTAACCCTAAAGCCAGTGCAGTGACCCAGTCATGACCCCTGTTGACCCCTGTGTTGGCGGCAGGTCAGTGTTAGTCGTGAACGCCGTGTTGCTGATCTGTTTTGACCCTGGTCATTGCAGCTGTTGGTGGGGGGTCGCTGATTGAGAAGGCGGTCCACTCTGGGATGATCAACCCAAGCCGACAGTGGCAGATTCTGAACCACAACGGTGCCACGGCCCAGTTCCACTTCCGGCTCCGCCTCGGCTGTGACGAACACTACTATGGCTTCGGATGCAACAAGTTCTGCCGGCCACGAGACGACTTCTTCGGTCACTACGAGTGTGACCACAACGGGAATAAGACATGTCTGGAGGGTTGGTCGGGTCCAGACTGCAACACCGGTGAGGACTCATCTGGTTTACCCAGGTCACTGATACACTGAGCTTCAGGACCTGGACTTGAGGGTTTACTGGGCCGAAGGTTTTTCCATCTACATTTAACACAAATTTCTGGACTTTTGCTCCTCATATTCTCAAAACAATCTTTAGTTTTAAAGCATCTGGGCTCAATTATCCATCATTTTTCATTCACATCGACAAGAACACTTAGAAAAGATGGTCCACTGGTGAATCTGTTAAAAATGTAATCAAACTAGCATTTAAAGGGTTAAATCCTGATAATTATTCAATATTTTATCAAAGTGTTGATCAAAATATTCAAAATAAAAAAAAAATTAATCTATACTAGTATTATAGCAGTTTTTAGGTGATGGACATGTTTGTCCTTCATAACGTAAGCATATTTTTTTCATATATTTCAGCATATTTTTATGATAATTTATCAGAAAAATATAGATATTTTAATTGTAAAGTTTGTCAAGAGAGAGACTATGTAAAAATTATGCCCCAAGCACTAACAGTCAAATTGATACAGATGAAGAGGAAAAATTTACCCAAATGGACAAAAATGTCCACAGTGATGCATGATGGTTAATGGAGTAAAAATGTAAGGATCATTTTTTAAAATTTTATTTGAATGAATGAAAGGATCAAGACCAGAATGACGACTGGCAAAAATTAATTGATGTCATATTTTTAGAGAAGTTCAGTGTAAGTCTATGGCAACCAGGGCTGTTTGGAGCCAACGTACACCAGACACCCCCCAGTGGCTGTCAGCGCAAGCAAGCAAAGTTTATTTATATGGCACCTTTCACAGACAAGATAAGTCACAAAGTGCTTCACAAAAGACAATAAAATACAAATAAGACAATAAAATACAAATAAGAACATGTGGTATTGCAGTTTTTTTTCTACATTCGTGTCATTTTCAAATTTGTTGCCACTTTTGCAAAAATAAAACACTTAGAAACTTAACATTAATGATGACTTTTATATGTCTGTGTTTAATTTTCTGCCTTTTTTGGATGCAACAGGGACAGTGACCCCAACATTAGATTAATTTAACTCATATTTTAATCGATCTATATGCTTTTTTAGGCTATTATTATTATTTTGATTTTATGTTCGGTTCAACACTGAATTTTTCTTTTTATTGTGTCAGATGTGGTATTAATTGTTATTTTTAGTTATTTACTGAATTATTTCTTTATATTAATTTATGTTTTGAATTAGTTCTCTACCAACATGAATGAATGAATGATGTTAACAGAATGACATGTGGATTTTTTTCCCCTTGTGATGTCTGTGTTTATCTTTGCATTTGCTTTTTCTGAATGTTAAAATATTTATTTTGTTTGTTCTGACTCATGGTTATTGTATATGCTATCTGTAAAGTGATAATTGACAGTATATTTTGTACATTTTAACTTTATCAGTATTATTTGGATTTTATGTTCAGTTCAACACTAATTCTTTTTTATTGTAATTCCTTCTATCAGTCTTTGGGTTTAGTTATTTACTGAATTATCTTTTTATACTAATTTGTGCATTAGACTGACAGATGAGTTCTCCACTGCCATGAATGAATGAGTGACGCGGTGAGTCTTTCATCTTGGTGACGTCTGTGTCTTTGTCGGTCTTTTCAGCGATCTGCAGACAGGGTTGCAGTACGACTCATGGATCCTGTAAAGTTCCTGGAGAATGCAAGTGAGAATGCAGAACACATAGTTATTAGTGTGGTTGGATGTTTCAGATCCACGGGGGCATTGTGGGTAACGGTGTGTCTCTGTAGGTGTCTGTATGGATGGCAGGGTGAATATTGTGACCAGTGCATCCCTCATCCCGGCTGCGTCCACGGTGGATGTGTTGAACCGTGGCAGTGTCTCTGTGACACCAACTATGGAGGACAACTTTGTGATAAAGGTACATGAACCATCAATCACCTTCAGGAACAGAAACTGACACTTCCATTCAAGAGAAGCGTCTTAGAAAAAACAGCCCATTGGAGCTGAATGTGGGACGTGTCTAAATCCTGGACACGTTGGACAGAGTGATGTTTTTGTGACTGGTGGACATTGTCGTGTTTTCATCTTTCAGATCTGAACACGTGTGGAACGAAACAGCCGTGTTTGAATGGAGGAACCTGCAGCAACACAGGACCTGACAAATACCACTGCTCCTGCCCCGACGGCTTCTCTGGAGTCACCTGTGAGAGAGGTGAGGGGGTGGGGCCTCGCAACCAGGGGCCAAAACCCGTCCAGCAAGGGGTCCAGTCCAACCCAGGGGATAAATTTACAAAGTGTAAAAATTAAACTGAAGATATTTGTGATAAACAGTAAAATTACAAAATTTCTCAAGAAAAATAAATGTAATTTTAGCGTTATTCTGCCTGTTCCCATTTTTTTTGGAATGTTTTGTGTATTTGTAGATCCACCATGATCTATAAGTTTTAATGTACATGTGTAAATAATAAACTGAAGCATAATATTGTTAAAATTAAGACATTTCTGGTTGTTCATGGTTGTTCAGGTTATTCATATTTTTTTTTTGTGAAAGAATAGTTCGTAATTGTAAACATGTTCAAAATGTAATTTTACTTTTTTATACTAAAACAAAGAGAAATATTTATCAAAGTTAAAATTACATTATGAAAATGTTTACATCTGCAAACTATCCTTTTACCAAAAATGTGAATAACATGAACATATATGAACAATTTAACAATATTATGTCTCAGTTTATCAATTACATATGTACAGTACAACTTACAGATCACAGTGGATTTACAAATACACAAACCATTTAGTATCAGGCCGAATATTGTTAAAATTATGCTTCATTCTCTTAAGACATTTCAGGTTGTTCATGTTTGTTCACGTTATTCACATTTTTTGTGAAAGGACACTTTGTAAAGGTAAATATTTTCAAGCAATTTGACTTTTTTCACTTAAAACCAAGAAGAAAATGTGTTGTGGTCATCATTTATAGGTTATTATTAGGGCTGTCAAAATTGACGCATTAACGCGGATTAATTGATCATCGTAATTAATCTGATTAAAAATTTTAACCGTTTGATAGCACTAGTTATTATGGTATTACTTTACTGTATGTGGAACCTGAATTAAAATGATTTTCGCGTCCCTGATCCAGAGGCTCAGAAACACGTTATGTTAAACACACGACAAACGCTGTTGGTTTTTAAATCCTTCCTGGTGCTTGCGCTCCTTCATGTGGTGAGGAAAAGCCAGGTCAGGGGTTAGAGGTCAGGGGTCAGCTGGGTATGAAGACCAGGGAGGTAAAGGCTGATGCAGAGTGTCTCCTGTTGTCCTGGTTCTTTGTTGTTCTAATGTCCTGGTTCTGGTCCCAGCGGATTGGTCCTGTCGGTCCAACCCCTGTCACAACGGAGGCAGCTGCTCTGAAACATCTCACGGCTTCGAGTGTCTCTGTCCTCCTGGATGGACCGGACCATCCTGCTCCATCAGTAAGACCATCTGACCTTTGACCTTCTGATCCGTGGCCTCTGCATGTGTCTGTCTCATGGGTTTGTCTTCTTTGCTGTCAGATGTGGACGAGTGTCAGAGGAATCCCTGTGCCCATGGAGGAACCTGTCAGGACCTGGTCAATGGCTTCAGGTGCATCTGCCCCTCCCAGTGGACGGGGAGGACCTGCCTCATAGGTGAGACCTGCACCGTCCAATCAGGTTGCCATGTTTCTGCTCTTACATTTTCAGTGAAGTCCTCCCAGACCTAGAACATGACCCAGACCCAGTGTCTGATTTCCACCTCCTGACTGGTGTGTTGTTCGTGGAGGTTTTCCTGTGGTTCAGCTCAGCGTTGGAGGTCGGAGCTCCGTCCTTCGCCTCCTTCCTCTGGGATTCTCGTGGTTTTTTCTAATCTCCAGGACCTTCCCTGGAGGAATAGTTGTGGTCTGGAGGCTTCACGCTCTGGGACGCCTCACCGCAGCGTTAATCCGCCGCCGACCGCCGGCCACATGCTCTTTGTCCTTCGACTTATCGCCAGTTGCGAAACATCCGCTGCTCTCGGCAACCAAAGACCTCACATATATCCCCATTATTGCTCTGTTTACTCCACCGCCTCTGGCTATTTGTTCCATCTGCTGGGACTCTGACCTTTGACCCCTGTTTGTTCAGTTAAGTGGTGGAACTTGTTCCGTCATAAAATGGTTTGGGTGATGAAAACACATTTATTAGCTTTCCCTCATTTTCTCGTCTCATTTCCTTTCACTCCCATCATTAGTACTAGAGCTGTATCCATGGCAACCAATGTGGGCGAGTGGAACCAGATGCTGAGGCCTGATAAGAACCGATCGAACCGGTTAATTGAACTTAGTTAATAAAACCCAGAGACGCGTTGGTCCGACTCGTCACATGTAGAGGACGGTTTCTGAACTTTTACCATCATCAACTACAAAGTAATTTTGTAGTTTTAAACCATGTTTTACCTCCATTTGACCATGTGTCACCGTCAACATGAACCATTTTATTCAGTTAAATGTAGGATTAATATGATGTCAAAGTAGATAACAATGTAAAAAATGCATAACAGCACTAAATAGCACACAGGAAAGGGTATAAACTATGACATTAGAGTCATTTACACAAAAAGAAAACACATTTATACAATGTAATAATAATAAAACATAATATCTATAATAATAGTGTCATTTGGTTGTTTTTCATCCAAATGTGTCACAACTTTAACAGAAAATCAGAAAATGTTTGTTCCATGTTTCCATCCACTGCTGCTAGTGAATATTAACAGTTGGTTCGTTATTGTCGCGTCTCAAACGAGTCCGTTTAAAAGTAGTATTTCGTGTATTAAAACTCGACCTGAACGGCTTCCATTGACTTTATTCACATTGTTACATCAGACTTTTCCCTTTCTCTCAAAGGCTTTTAATTTTCTAAATAAAAACTCCAATCTGGAGTTGAATGAATTATTTTGTTCAGGCTTTTGACACAAACTTGTTATTTTTCTTCCTCCGGATGGAACCGAAACTAGAGTCTGATCTACTGTGGAGCTGTGGTGATGTGGAAGAAAAAAACCTGATGAAGTAATGAGTTTGTTTCTCCAGATAATGAGTTAATATCAGCCTCGTCGTCAGCCATGGTCATGAGTTCTGGAATGTTCTGTAGAATTGGTCGGCAGCCGATGGGTTAAATGTGTTCGGGAGCGTCTACGTTTCCAGACCAATAGTGGGAATCAGTTTGGATCTGACCGCTGGTTCTGCCCACACGAATCGGCTTCATCTGTTGTTTATTGTTTCATTTCAGACGCCAACGAATGCGACATAAACCCCTGTGTCAATGCCAGCTCCTGTCGGAATCTGATTGGAGGATATTTCTGCGAGTGCCTTCCTGGTTGGACAGGCCAGAACTGTGACAGCAGTGAGTGATCCGTCCTCCGATGAACCCATGTGTGTTTGGAAAGTCGACAATGAACTGAAAATACAAAAACCTGAGGAGTTTTAGTGTTTTAGACAACATATCATCATCACATTCAGGACGGTCCTTTCAAACAGCAGCCGCTCTTTTACATTTATCATTAATGTTTCATAGAAGTTTGGAGTTTTTATATATTTGTCTTAAAAAAACATACTTTTTTATGACAGATAAAGATGATTTTATCTTTGTTCCTGCTTTGACTGAAAACTCCCCATGAAAACTGAGTCACTTTGTCAAAGTTTGATTATTTTATTTAATACAAACTTCATACTTTTTTGATAGTAACTTGATACTTTTTTTCACTACTAATTATTTTTGCTTATACTTCAGTTATTTTTTTATTCTAACTTGTCATTACTACTTTACTTTTAGAAAATAACTTTCTAATACTAATTTTTTGACACAAACTTGAAACTTTTCATTTAAATTTTTTTTCTATCCTAACTTGTTCTTACTCATCAAAAATGTGTTACTTTTTTTACTTATTTTCTATGTTATGCAGGGTGTCCCAAAAAAATTTACATCGTTTGAGATGTCCATATCGGAGGGACTACATGGTCAGGAGAAATGATACTTAATCAGGTTGATTGTGGACATAAAATATTTTATTCTACAAATTTCAAACAAAAAATTTGGGGGGATGGTAATTTTATAATGTTCCAAAGTTATTACAAATGTTCAATGTGTACGCTGCTTGTGACGCGGCACTCATTAAGTCGGTAGTGGAGTTCCTGCCACACTTGCTGCAGCATGTGGTGTTTAACATTCTCCAGAGCCTCAGTGATTCTCCTCTGGAGTTCCTCTTACACATGTGGGAAGTGGTGGGATATAGACCAGTCCTTTCACGTAACCCTACAGAAAGAAATCCCACAGCGTTAGGTCAGGTGAGTGTGGGGGCCATTTCAATAGCACGTTGTCTCCATCATTAGTGCGTCCAATCCATCTTCCTGGCAGATTCATGTTAAGATAAGCTCACACACTGAGTTTCCAGTGTGGTTTAGAAATTATGTCAATTTTTTGGGACACCCTCTATATAAAAACCTTGATACCTTTTGATTATATTGTTATTTTTTTATGCTAATAGGCTATGATACAGCTTATTTTTTATTTAAAAAATTTTGTATAAAAACGTGTTCCTTTGATATATATATTGTGATAGTTTCATTTGGTCATCGTTGTGTTCTTTGTTTCCACAGATGTTAATGACTGTCAAGGTCAGTGTCTGAACGGAGCTTCATGTCAGGTGAGTCTGGTTTCAGTTCTGTAGGATTTCTACCCTCACTCTTCTTCCTCCTCTCCTTCTTCTGTGTTTTTCTGGTCGTGTTATAAACAGTAGATGCTGAGTCGGGCAGAAACAGAGCTCTGTGTGTGTGGTCTCCATGGCTACGGCAGATTAGATTTCTGCAAACGTTCCCGTTTCCAAACAAGAAATAAACAGCCTGTCCTTGTTCTTTTCAGACACTGATGGCTGTTCTTTTCTGCCATTCTTCTTCTCACAATAGTTTCTGGTTTACTGATACGAGTCTGATTAGGTTTCAGGAAACGTTCACCGCGAAAAAAATACAACTGGAACGATGACACACACATATGTCTGGACGATGGATGTCACAGAAAACAAACTTCATACACATTTATTATAGTAATAGTATAGAGTTTTAGATAGTTTTATGTACTTTTAGTGTTGGGTTTCAACTCAAACTTAGTTTCCAACAAACAATCCAGAACTGCTTTGCACTACAACTCCCAGAATGCATTTCAGCTAGGGCTGGACAGTAAGACAATGCCAATAATTACTGAGGTCATTTTTATCTTACATCATGATTATTTGCTTTGGAGATCAGCTTTGTGTGACCATCAAGACTAGTTTCAAACCATGAATATTTGAAAACCTTAGTAGGTTTTTTCATGTTGCTGATGAAGAAACTGAAAATAATATGAATATGAAAAAAATGAAAGTAAAGATGAAATCACTAGATCACAGGTTAAGATTAGGGCTGTTGCATGTTTTTTACTTTATGTTGCATCTTTTGTGTCACTTTCAACTTATGTCTCTTACAAAGAGGCTTAAATGAAAAGCATAAATAATCAACTATAAAAGACCAAAAATCAACCTTTAAACTGTAAAGAAATAACGATTTAATATTGTGACATTTTTTCCATCATGATGAAATTTATGACTGCATCGTCCAGATCTAATTTCACATCATCCCATTTTGGAGCAACAGATTTCACTTTGTTGGAACAGTTTGAGGCACCATCTCCATGGCAACAGCAGCTGAGGCTCATGGGTATTGTAGTGATGTGTTTGAGAGCTGATGTGACATCAGAATCTCACATTTTATGTCCGTTAACACACACCGTCACCGCTGACACTTAGACGCTTTGATAAATAAACAAACGCGGAGACCTTTATCATGTGACCTTCACCCACATGCTGACATTGCCTTCCCATCATCCTCAGGACCTGGTGGGCGGGTACAAGTGTGTGTGTGCTGCTGGCTTTGGAGGCGACCACTGTGAGACGGACGTGGACGAGTGCGCCAGTGGGCCATGCCTCAACGGTGGCCGCTGCCATGACAACGTGAATGGCTTCCAGTGCCTGTGCCCACCTGGGGTCTCTGGACGCCGTTGCCAGGTGAGCTAAGCCACATCCACTTCAGCACCTCAGACACAGGAACAGGATTTTACACAAAGTCATTGAATCTCCCAGATGCCTTCAATGTACAAAAACACACTGGAAATACAGTAAAAATCTAAATGTTTTACTGATCCTTCAGTGTCAAAATGTTTGGGCTCATTTTCACTCCAAGAAAAATCTAGAGGTGTTGTTTTCAGTCAGTATTTAACAAGATGCCATTTTTCCTGATTCACATTCAGAACAATATCTATTAATATTCAGTCAGATGGAGATAGTGGCCTTCATGGCCTCCAACAAGTCTGAAAACCTAGAAGAAACCTAAAAAAAAAAAAGGTATAAAACATTAAGTTTCCATATTCAACATGAACATGTCAGAAATAGCATTAGCAGACATACACATTATTTAAATAAAGAAATGTGAAATTTAATAGAAATTTTTGGCAACAAGAAAATTTCCATAATATAGTCAAGTTAGATTAGGTGAATTTTCCTGTCATGAAGTTTATTTTTCAGCTTCTATGAAAGATTCAATTAACATTAAGAACAGTTAAAAAAAATATTGATTTTCTCATAGCAATGATAATAATAATTCAAAC
>JAPQRP010000001.1:33947086-33967384 GCA_037367295.1 Apogon hyalosoma
CATGATACACACAGGAGTTAGTACTTGATTGCATAACCATTGTTTTTGATGACTTTTGATGGTCTAATATTTTTTCTTTATTTTTATTCTAATGTTTTCTTTTTTCCAGATGCCAACGACTGCAGTCCTCATCCCTGGTGAGTTCCACCTCATCCTCTGGTTCTGCTAAAGTGCAGATAGTTTTCAACAGTCACATCTGATCAGCATAAACTTTTTGACCTCAGTGTTTGTTTTTCTGGAGCTAAGAGTTGAAGCCACTTTGACTTTTCATCGACTCCGACTTTTCGCTCCAAAACCACAGAGCGTTTATCGAATCTGAGGTGAATGTTAACGTCGCTGAGCTGCGTTTATCCTGGAATGTTTTTCAGTTATAACGGTGGGACGTGTGTGGATGGAGACAACTGGTATCGCTGTGAATGTGCTCCAGGTTTCACCGGACCGGACTGCCGGATCAGTGAGTAGTGACCTTTGACCCTTAACCTCTGTTCCTCTTCTGCTTTTTTGTTTGCTGTGTGTCTTTGGCCTCTTTCTGCCTCAGTGCCTTTAAGCCAGGCTTAGATGTTCAGGTCACATGGTCCGGGTTTGGCTTTTGGGACCACATAGGACTAAAATGACCTCTGTTAAATCCTCCAAGAATATGTGACTCAGCATTTCCTAAACAGGTGGAGTCACAGCGAATGATTTATGAATAAACTGATAATGGAATAAAACTGTTCAACAGCTCTTTATCTCAAACATTAGAGTGATTTGTTCAATCGTTCACTGAAGGTTTCCATGTTTTCCTGAAGGGTTTGAGCTGAAGTCATTGTGTTGCTCCTCCTCTTCATAACCAAACGCTGTCTCTTTCAGACATTAACGAGTGCCAGTCGTCGCCCTGCGCCGTTGGTTCCACCTGCGTGGATGAGATTGATGGATACCACTGCATCTGTCCATCAGAGAGGTCCGGCACCCATTGCCAAGAAGGTAAATGCTTCAGACCCTTGAGTAGCACCTCGTAAATGAGTCTGTGGTGCATTTACTTCCCCTCTGATGCCATTGGTTTGTCCCTCAGCGTTGCAGCGGCCCTGCGTGGTCGGGGGTTCGGTAACTCCGGACGGAAGCCAATGGGACGAGGACTGTAACAGCTGTCGATGCAACGACGGGAGAACCTCCTGCACCAAGGTACAACCCCAAAGGAGATGCAGTTAAGTGGATGTGTGGATCAAACATGTCTGTCGGATTGACACTGAACACCTCGTGCCTCCTCAGCTCTGGTGTGGATTCAGACCCTGTAACGTCCTCAGTCGAACCCGTGGCTCTGAGTGTCTGGATGGTCAAACCTGCGTTGCCATTCGAGATGAGCTCTGTTTCGTGAAGCCCTGTCACGGCCTGGGTGAGTGCCGAAGCCCCTCCCACCAGGCTCCGCCCACAGTCAGGTGTCACCCTGAAAGCAGCTGTGCTAATGTCACCTTCACCTTCAACAAAGACGTGATGATGAAGGTCAGTCTGCGGGTCACTGTCCACGGAGTCCAATGATTTCCAGTTCATCTGCTTTAGAAAACCCAGAGCCAAGTTTCTGATTTTTTCTTCTTCTTCTTTCAGGGTGTGACTGTAGGTCAGGTGTGTCAGGAACTGCGAAGCCTTTATAACCTGTCGTTTTCTGACTCCGCCTCCTCTGTCTCCATGAACTGCGAGCCGTCACCGAGTGCCAACAACCAGATCCATGTGGCCGTCGTAAGTCATTGTTTGTCATAATGAGTCTCGAGCCACGAGCATCATGCTCCAGTTGATCACATTAGCCAGAGTCTGGAACAAACAGACGCTGCCAGAATGGCAGGCTTTGGGTTTGATGGGTTAAAGATCAGTTGGCGACCGCTGAGCCCGCCATGGTTTATCTTAAACGAGCCAATGGAGTCACTGGGCTCTGATTTAGGCTGAAATGTCAAAGATACTCAAACCATAATGGTGTTTTTCTGCTGAATGTTCCAGTCGACGGACGACCAGAGCAGAGGAGCGACCTTCATTAAGGAAATCACAGACAGGATCATGGATCTGGTCAGTAAAACGAACGCCAACAGCTCCATCATCGGCGCCATCGCTGAGGTTCGAGTTCAGAGACGACAAAGCCACATCCCTGACGGTGAGAGATGGCGAAAAACGAAACATACCAACAGGAAACTGATCAAACAGATAGAAAACGATGTCGATGAAACTCTTTTCAGATTATTAGTGATCATGTAAACGGTATAATCTGATATTTATTCAGATAATAGCAGTAATCTGATTATGACAAATCAGATTAACACACCTGGATTTCTGCCCAAGACTCTAATGTCTTCATGCATGTTGATTGTTAATTCAAACAAGAATTTGATTTTGTTTTTTGTAGCATTGCTTTGTTCTTGTTTTGTCAGTTTTAATTAGTACCAAACGCCTTCACTCAGTGACCATGAGGTGTATCCACATACTTTTGTCCACCTTTTGATGCTAACATCCACTCCTTACCATCCTCCCACAGAGCGTCTCCTCCCCCTGCTGGTTTCCATGGTGATCGTCGCCTGGGCTCTGGCCATCTCCTCCATGTTGCTGTGGTGTTTGTTTCGACGGAGGAAGCAGCATGCCCATACTGGCGTCAGCACTCAAGCAGCGGCGGCTACGTTGTATGCCCCGGCACCTGAGGACAACAACGCCCTCCACAACAGCGTGTGCGCCGCCCGTGAGCAGCTCAATCACATCAAGAACCCCATTGAGAAAAACCCAGCGGCACACCACAATCAGAACCAGCACCAGCATCTCCTCCATCAGAAACTTTACGAGGACAAGAACTCTGTCAGTGCCAAAACGAGGAGGTCGGACCCGGGAAGTCAGTCAGACGAGGACGAAGTGGACAAGCGGAACGCCAGGTTGTCCAGATCTCCACCTGCATATTCTCTGGTGAACTGGGACAAACCCAAAGCCCAACTCTGGACCTTCAAACAGGACAACAGGCGGCTGCAGAACGCCAAACGGGCTGAGTTCATTGTATAGCCAAGATCAGGAGGCTCCAGTGCTTTAGTCTGTTTGTACAAAGTCGAACTTAGGGAAGAGTTTTCCATCTGTTTGGACCAAATCAGACGGAGATGTGGACGTCAGAGCTGAATATTGAACTAATTGACTGTTGATGATTGATATGATCCAATTCCAGCTCTTTTCATTGGAATATTTTCATCTTGGATTGACAGCCAATCGATTCATCAGGAGGATAATCAATGGATTTATGGTCATTTTTTAATCATCAGGGGATCTTTAACGTGGTCTAAAACCATCTGAGGCTTCGATGTCTGGGCGTTTTGCTGGTGTTTTTTTTATTGTTTTGACAGACCGGATGTTTAATTTTGTCTCAGAAAACTAACTGCAAAAAATCCAGATCATTAAAAATTGGAATATTTTCTGATTTCTTTCCTCCTGTTTTTACTCCTTGGGCTCATGGACCAAACATCTAATGCATTAATAAAGACACTGATGGACAAATTAATCAACATAAGCATCAGAATGTGTTGAAGTGACTGGATCTGGCATTAATGGAGCTTTTCTACTTGACTACCTGGGTTTTCCATCAGGTCACAGTACCTGGTACTTTTTTGGTACCTACTTGGGTTCCAAACACACTGAAAATGTGATGTCATCAGACTGCAGGCCACTGATTGGCCAGACTGTCATAACTGGATCAGTCATGAGAGCAACTCCATGTCGTCCGTTGTTGTGTTTGTGTCGCATATAAATGACATCACAGGAGTTTCCTGGCACTTTGTAATTATGACCCCGCCCATGTTGAGGTGGTACAACCGAAAACGAAATGAAAGCTAAAAAGACATTTTCAGAGACAGTTTTACAGTGGAAGTTTCACTGAAGATAAATGTAGATCTTTTGGAATTCATGATGTATTTTTGTGAGTTTGGGTCCAGAGGAGACAACAAATTTATCTTCTGACACTCATTTAGGATAAAAACAAAGTAGAAACTTAAAAAGAGGGTATTCTATCTGAAAACCGAGCCTGGTGGTCATCTACATATAGTTCTAGGACATGGAGATTATTCATAATGATTCCTGTCCCTAATAGAACTCAAACTGTGTAATGGAAAAGTGACATTAGTGTAAGTGAACAGCATTAGAAGTTGACATCTTTGGCTGTTTTTTTTTGTTTGTTTTGTTTTGTTTTGTTTTTTTGTAGTCAGAAAACATTTTTAATTTATGTCTCGGCGCTGCATCTGGATGGATTTTTTTAATTTCATCAAATTTCCTATAAAACTCTCTGTTCTGGATGATTTTGGTGAATGTGCATAAGTTATTTTGCTTTTTTGGGGGCAAATACGCAGAGTTCTGTGTAGAATGTGTCTGTACATAATCCTTGAATCACTGTGTATATTTGATTAATTTAATGGAAGATATTCCTTCTTTTATTTATATATTCAGAGCTGAATTTGGCACCTTCGTGAACTTCTCCATGGAGATAATGTTCAAGTTTTCTTGAAGGAATGGTTTACTTTTAGCCTTTTGAATTTGGGCATTTTTGTGCCTCAGTGAAATGTTTTGTACATTTTGGCTGTTGGATTATTTTTTGTACTTTATGTAAATGAAGGCTCTTTTTATATGTTGTATTTCTGATGTACAGTGTGAAAACCTGCACATGTTCCTAATAATTCCCTACTTGAAGATATTATGATGACAGGTCAGGTGACATGTTTCCTGTAGATGATTGGGCGATAAAACCATGTTTGATTTGAGTCATTTTAGAGCAGAATTAGGAAATGATTTTATCATTTATTTCTCGTTAGTATTTTTTTTGGACCTTGAGAAATAAAAGTCTGTTATTTCCTGGACTGATGTGTTCTCCTTTTTGGAACCTTTTATATTTTCTTCACAAAATAAACAGAGGAACAAAACCAAAAACCAACTCATGGAATAGACTGGTCAGTCCCATCAGTGAAATCTGTGACAATTCTTTGACATTTTATCAACTTCAGCCTGATTAAACTAATCTTAAATGACATCTCTGCTGAAGCTAAAGTCATCTTTGTTAACAGTGATCGTTATCGGCTGCAGACAGAAGCATCTTTGTTGCAGGTCTTCTATCACACTGTTTTCTGCAGACATGTGAGATCGTTCTCAACACCACAAATAAACAACACAAGACGATCTGCAGAAATGCTTTTCCCCAGTGTGGTTCCATCACAGGGAACTCTGTATTTATGTGCATTCTTGTGCAGTTACTCAAGCAGGCTGAAGGGAATCCACCAGAGGCCAATATGCCAACTGAGAAACCCTCTGTGGGAAACAGCAGGGGATTATGGGACTTCAACCCCGAGTTACTACAACAATGCCAAGTTTCAGTAACCATCCAGTTACATAAGAAGATGAAAATACCTTTAGCTTTACTCAGTTCAGCAAAAACTAACAGGGCCCAGCAGCTGCAGCTCTACAGAAAACGAATAAACTGACGTATGTTTTGGAAAAAAAACAACAAAATAATCAACAAAATGAAGAAAGACAAACAAAATAATTAACAGAATGAACAAAACAAACTAAAAAAACAAATTGAACAAAAATGACCAAAATATTCAACATAATGGGGAAAAAATGAACAAAATAATCTACAAAATTAACAAAAATTAGCAAAATTGTCAACCAAATAAACAAAATATTCCATAAAATGAACAAAAACAAAACATTAATCAATAAATTGAACAAAAACAAGCAAAATAGCAAATAAAATGAACTAATTAAACACAACATGAATAAAATTATCAACAAAATGGGTAAAAATTACCAAAATAATCAACACAATGATGACAAAGCTTATGATCATCAGTTGATTCCACTGAATTCATAGAAATAGAACAAAACAAAAGAAATTACTTGTGTTTTATCTGTTGTGGAAAGTTTTGACTGAACACATGTCTTTTATTCCCTGTTTGCAGTTATAACTGTGTAAAATTGAGTCCAGGTGTTGGACTGGATGGAGAAAGGGATTGAAACACTAAACAGTGACAGTCAGACAGTGTTGTGTCATTTACCGTCTGTGGATCCTGAGGGATAATCGGTCACTGTTTCCATTCAGGAATTCAAAAAAATAGACTGACTCGACCCGAGGCATCTGAACCCATCCAGTTCTGCTTCTGATCAGAACCAAAGATCTGCTCCAACTTTTTTAGTGTGAATGTTAAGAGTTTGTTTCTAAAACTCAGGAGCATATCTGTGCTCCCCAGTGCCTATGTAGCCCTACACTGGAAAAGATCTAAATTTACCAAGTGTATTTTTCCTCATTTTTGTCAAAATATCTCATCACACATAAAATAAGACATAATCACCTAACGAGTAACTTTTCAGTGAGATATAAGAACTTGTTTTTAGACAATAGATCTTGAAAATGTTATTTCAAAAAATCTTACCAAGATAATTTTCACTTGTTCCAATGCTTTTTTTTTTTTTTTTTTTTTTTGTTGCTTGAATTAAGCAAAAAAAATATTGAATTAAGCAACAAAAAAAAAATTTGCCAATGGAACAAGTGAAAATTATCTTGGTAAGATTGATTTTCAAGATCTATTGTCTAAAAATAAGTTCTTATATTTCACTGAAAAGTTACTCTTAGGGGATTATGTCATGTTTCAAGTATGATGAGATATTTTGACTAGAAATGACAAAAATACACTTGGTAAGATTTTGATTTTTGCAGTGTGACCCTAACCCTAACCCTTGGTCAAACTAATGAAACATCACTGCCTGTAATTGTGGTTTTTAGGCCTTCGTCCCTACATATGGAACTACATTCCTCTCATGTATGTTGGACTTGGGAACATAGGGCTGACTCCTAAAAAATAAAAAGGATGATCATACTGAACATCCAAGAAACACAAAACATTGTTAACAAGAGGCACGTGCAAAAATGAGACACATCTATGCAAAATGAGCAGAACGCAAATGACTTCAGCCACAAATCTCATTAACTGAGAACATAACACACACATTGACTTATTGTAAAAGACTAAAAAATTGGATGAATGAAGCCAAAAATATAATTTAAAAAAATACAAAAATATATAAAAGTGGCAATGCAACCCAGTACAGTCCATTTCCAGGCCATGAAAACCACCAGCCCTCCACAAATGTGACTCAGTCTCCCTGATGAGGGTCGCATTCACTCATTGATCCAGAATAAACAAAGGAAATTAAAAAACGCACGATCAATACTTACCTGGGACCAGCATTAGTCTGATTAATATACGCTGATGGAGATCAATGACTGTAATGGCCTCAGACAATGCCTGGAAATGAGGAAAACCACGTCAGACCTGAGTCAGCCACAAAACCAGGGAGTTAATGAGAAGAAAATTAATTACAAACCAACAACTTTAAATGCTTGTCATGTGGCGTGAATAATGGGGGCGTCCGTTTATTGGTCTACCAGTAACAACTGACACATTCAATCATAACCATCACATCAGTTTGAGGAGCAGTGGTCTGGGTCCCTGTGGTCCTAAAGGATCAAAGTTATTGTACTTTATTTACTGTGAGTGAGTCGTCCATCAAACTGTGACTCCGCCCTAATCCAGAAGACTAACTCTATGTTCATTCATCTGTAGAGGCTGATATTACAGGTGAAAAATAATGTGGGTGTTGGGTCAAAAACACTGGAGGTCAAAGGTAAACATTATTAATTAATTCAATTAAAACAAATATACCAGCAGATTTATAGAAACTATATGAAATGTATACTTCATACATACAGCCTCGCAGCAAGAAGGTCCTGGGTTCAAGTCCAACCAGGGACCTTTCTGTGTGGAATTTGCATGTTCTCCCTGTGTTTGCATGAGTTCAGCTGGAAGGTGGGAACACGTGCAAATTTGGGGACCCGTCATGGAGTTCCCTGGTCAACTATTGGTCAATCTCATATACAGACCTTATATTTGAATCAGGGGGTCTGTGCATGGACCACAGCTGATGCCTGTCACTGACTGACATTGGTATCACTTCTGTGTCCATCACAGAGTTTTTGGCAATACCGTAATACAATCACAGATTTTGAATCCATGGTCATTACAGAATTCTGATCAATCTCCAAATAGAAGTGGGTGGTACTTCCACTGTAAGATAACGCAACAAATTAATTCAAAGTTCATATGTGGCTTCCTGTCAGTGCTCAATAGTAACTGTATTAATATCTGTAAGCATTTCCATGTTATAAACCGTCAAAATATGGACCATGATAAGTAAAGGGAAATTTTCAATGTTTCAAGAATTTGTAAAAAAAAAAAAAAATCCAAACATCTAAATTTGTCAAAACTATGAATAAACTTTGTAGGCATTGTCCCAAGGGAAATATGTGTATGTGTAAGCTACTGTGCTTTTAACTCATGTGTGTGTGTGTGTGTGTGTGTGTGTGTGTGTGTGTGTGTGTGTAAATCAATCCAACCAGTAGTTTCATGAGAGAAGACGAAGTTTGAAGAAACTGCGAACGAAGACGATGACAATGAAGACGATAACACGGACACAGAGCCTTCACAATAACTCATGGCCAATTGGCCGGTGAGTTAAAAGCACAGTAGCTTCCTTTAATAAACCCATACACACCATATACAGCGGTACCTAACAGCCTGGACGCAGCTGTTGACGACTACAGAACTACCAACTATCAACTCAAAGCCTTCAAACCATTCTTCACCCATTCTGGCACATCGGAAAAGTGGTTTGTGATGATAAATAATATTTACATAACGTGTGATTGTTTAAATATCTGGAGGTGAAGCTGAGTGCCTTTGCAAATCAACATATGATCACCTTAGAGGAGAGTCAGATTTAAAATAATGATTGATAAAATTCCCCTTGTGTATAGTTACTGTTTTACAAAAAAGGCAGAAACCACCTCGAGTGGAAGAAGAAAAGAATAAATGTCATTTTTATTTTCCTCACTCCAGACATTTCTGTTTTCACTGCACATCAGGAAGTGCCATGTCCTCTTTATACTTTCACCAGATGTTTGGAGTTTGATTTGTACCTTTTTTCTAAATTCAGTTTTTTGCATTTTGAAACTGTGTCGAGTATTTAATGAACCTGTAATAAGAAGAAAACAAACAAATGAAAAAAGCTGTCAATTGTCATATTTTATTATATATGTTTACTTAAGAGTTCCAGAATATACTATAGTGCTAATGCAGCAGTAATGTTGAGGAACTGCATCAAGATGCACTTGTCAACAGAGGGATTGAAAGAAATATCTGACACTTTTGTGACTGCAAAAAGTTAAGTATGGAAATATGGAATGTGTTATGGATAATGGGCACCTGCCTCTGGCAAAAATATCTATACCTAACAGAAAACGTATATGAGAAATAACTGCAAAATGTGTGCATTTGGTCTCCTTTATCATAACTGACAGTTTATATTACAGATTCCAAAATGGACTATAAACCATCAGAGTGAAATAGTGTAAATAACAATAATATGATGAATGACTTCATTTTTAATTCAAATAGTAGAATAGTGTTCTCTGGAAGAGTTTGTACGTAATGACTTCTATGTGAAATGCAGAGGCCAGGGGTGATTCCAGGATCAGAGGTTTAGGGGTGCTGAGCACCACTGGTGTAGTCTATGTGATACATCTGAGGAGCATAATTCTTTATTTGAAACTTATTTGTCTTGTCCAGCTGTTAATGACTGTTATACATCTTGTGTTGCTTACAATACATTCACATTTAGATAATACACAACCAGTCTTTCATGATCTTAATTATGTGTGGATGCATACTTTACGCATTAATGAGTATGGTGGTTCTTATGTGGGGCCATTTTGGAGCAGCTGTTGCCCTGGGAGGGGTGCTGCAGGGCGGCTGTTGCTCAAGGACAGGGGCGTACGAGGCTGTGAGCGGAAAATTCAGAGTATACCCACCAGAATAAACTACACTGCTGAGCACCCAGAGTCCTGTTCAACCAGACAAGAGAAATTTCACTGTTTGGTACATTTTAACACAATTTTGGACCTTCATTCTCACATTTGTGAAAGAAAAGCTGAACACTTTTTGGGTAGGGGAAACTCTGTGACTAAACCATCAAATCTGATAAAAGTTATTTAAATGCTGAGCCACAGTAAAAGAGGAATGGGTTGGAATCATAAAATAAATATATCCTAACTCTAATAAAAATAGCTTTATTTATATAGCACCTTTAAAAACTGAGTTTACAAAGTGGCCAACTCATTTTGATACAGCAGCTCCTCAACATGTACATACACAAACAGTATGTGTATGTTTCTGGAGAAAAACAGCCCCCTATAGTGAGTACCAAAAATACCAAAAATAGACCTTGGACTTATTTTTTGGACTTTTATTTGAAATGCAATGCACAACATGTAAAACACATTAACAGTACATAAAATTATATCATGAATGGAATGTTTTTATTTCTCAGCTTAACAGTTACTGTTTTGCCACTATTCTCTGTTCATTTTCTTACCTGGTTCATCCTGATCTTGCACTCTTTCCTCTTCTTCCTTACTTTCATTTCTTCCTCTTTCCACTGACAAACATTCGCAAATATATTATATTCAACTAGATGAAAAATTACAAAAATAGGAGAAAATACTAAGAATACTAACAAAGCCCTCTCTCTGCTCTCCTCTTTCTCTTTGTACTTTAACCAAAAGGCAAATAACCAAACATTGCATTTTCTTTCTTATAAGAAATATAAATTGATACATTTATCCAACTCATAATAGGTAATAATAACTAATAGAATATTTGGTTGCTGTGGAACATGAAGTCACATCATTTGATTTTACACTCGTACCTGAACATGGCTGTTTTTTTGTTTTTTTTTTATCAAATCTCTTATTCATGATGAGGCTGGATGTCTGTCTTGGCTTTAACACATATACAACACAACAGCAGCTTCTCTCAGTCCAATTCAAACAGAGGACAGAGGTTGACTGACCACCTGGAACGTTTCCTAGCTAGAAAAAACACAGAAGCAGGTCATCTGTCTGGAATCATTTTTATTTACTGACCATCTGTTGTTTCCATCCTTAATGGATACAGGAGTGTTTTAATACATATGTGTTCTTCAGGGTTTCTTTGATTTGATATTATCATAAAAGTCACAATTACAGCCATGTTTCCAGTATTAAAGCTATACTGTACAATCTGGTATATTTGCACTTTTCTTTGATAATCTTAAAATGCTCCTAATAAGCATGTGGCAAACTAAAATGTAAAACAAACCCACCAGATTTTGAAACTCAAAAATGTTTATTCATGAGCATTTTATTAAAAGCCTGACCAATTATTTTATTTGAACCAAATAAAATGATTGGCCGTGCTTCCTGTCTGTCATCTGTTGTCGAGTCTTGCGTCAGTTACCGGTGCATCTGACTGACTCCATTAACCCGTTTCACTTGCGCTGCTCCTCCTGTTCAGGGGTGTGAATGGACAGGACTCAAATTCACGGTACTGAAGGGAAACATGGATTTATTAACAGAAACAACAACCAAAGGGGAAAAAACAGAAAAGTCTGATGGCAGCAGTCAGAGTGGTGATGGTGATAGCCCGGGTTATTGTGGGATGATGAGGTGCAGTGAAGACAATGATCCAGTGCTGCACAGCCAGAGACAAGACCCTTAAATACAGCTCCTAATGAAAAAGGAGCCACGGCTGTGCAGCAGGTGGGTGATGATGTGTCCGATTGCTGAGGGAGGGGTCTGCAGCCATGCCGGAGCGGGCAGTGACACCTCCACGTGCATCAGGGAAGGAGGGGAGCATCAGCAGGGGGAAGCGGGCGGGACGTTGGTGGGAGGCGGGTTGTTTATGTTCAAATTTTTGCTGTGCTGTGAGACATGTCAGATCAGTAGGTATAGCTTTAAGTGGGAAACTGATGATGTGAAAACCACATTAAAGCTCAAGCGTTCAACCTGAACATAAAGGAATATGATTGAAGGAATATATTAACATAAAACAGTGCAAAAACTAGATGCCACAGGCACATAAGAGTTAAATGTTGTGAACAATATCTGCACACGAAAAAAGACAATTTGTCAATAAATCTTCATTTGTTTATTGATCTGATCACGTTTCCTCTGACCACTGCAGAGATCATGTCCATCTGAAGGTTAACGTCCAGTGGATGAATTAATGTCAAACAGAGAAAACATGAGACACGTTACTGCAGGAAAGTGACTGATGGTTTGTCGATGGATGGATGTCAATCAGTCTCGACTTGGGCCATTTTCCATCCATCTGATCAGTCAACGGTGCCTGTTTAGAGAAGCTCAGTCCAGTCTTTCCTCCGTGGTTTTCTGTTTGAGCGCCGTCTCAGATCGAACAGCGCTCTTCATGGCCCTCTGCATCAGCCACGTGGTCAGGTGAATGGTGACAAAGGCACCGCCCGCTGCCCACAGCCAGTTCCTCCTGATCCAGCTCTGAGGCTTCATCCTGCAGCAGAACCAGAACCTGCATCAGAACGCAGGACATAAAGACTAGGGACAATCCAACACCAATCAGAACCCCATGGAATGGGTCCACTGAATTATAGAATAAAAGGACAAAATTTTTACAAATCCAGATTTTAAACCTAACTAAGAGATAGTTTAAAACAGACTCAACATTTGTAAAATTAGTATAAAAGCCAGTAAAACTGAACTCAAAGGTAATAAAGCCAAACTCAAAGATGCTAAAACCAACTGCAGGAGGTAAAACCAGACTAAAAGACACTAAAACAAACTAGAAGTTGATAAAATTAATCTGAAACATTGTACAACTAAACTAGATATGATTAAACCAGACTTAAAAATGGCTAAACTAGACTAATGCATATTAAAACCAAACTATAGTCACTTTTCCATTGGACATCTATGCAAAGCTTTACTGATATTTACTAAATGCCAAAAAACAGAAGTGTATAATGTTGGTTTTTCCATTAAATCACAAATGCGGTGATTTATTTATTATTTCAAGATGACACGAGAAGTCATTCCAACGAATGTAAATATCGTGTTGATTTACAGATATATTCATTATTATCATATATTACCCTTCTATCCCGTACTAAATTCAAAAATGTTTCGGTTTCCTGGTGTGTCCATTCATACTGTGCCATAGTTTCTTTTAAAACTCTTCCTCTTCAATTGTTGTAACGTCCGTCAATATCTGTTTTTTTATTCACCTGACTAGTTGTGCAAAAAGGTCTTTCCATTGCAGTTTTGCATGATACATCATTTGTGCTACAACCAAAAAAACCAAAAAAAAACCAAAACCTCTTGCCAGCGCAAAACCTTTTGATCAAAAAACGAGTTTGGGTGAAATTGTCGTTTTTCCATTAGGTAAATTTTTATGTACAAGTTATATTTGTGCAATTTGAGGATCAATGGAAAAGTGACTACTGTGATGATTTAAACAGACTAAACGTTGTAATGCACACGTATAAATGATAAATAATAAAAAAAACATAATATTGTTAAAGTTGCACTTAATTTTCTAAAGAAATTTCAGGTTGTTCATGTTATTCACATTTTTCACAGTAGTTTGTAAATGTAAACATTTTCATTATGTAATTTTACGTTTTCACTCTAAAACATAGTGAAATAATTGTAGTTTTCATCATTTATAGGTTATTGTGTAATTATTCTACTAGTCTGACCCATCTAAGATCATATTGGACTGAATGTGGCCCCTGAACTAAAATGACTTCGATGTTGATCTATTGCATTTGGTTATATTTCCATTTCTGCTCTAACCGCGCCCTCTGGTGGTCATTAGGGGGACTGCAGACTGTGCTTTTCCTCGTACCTCGGTCTGTTTCATTTGCTCTTCGCAGGAGGAAGAGGAGGAGGAGAGACGTAAGCGACGATGCCTGGCTCAGGGATGTAGTCGTCCTGTCGGGTTTTGTGCTGCGGCAGGTTTGCCTTCAGATTGTACCAGCCCCAGTGGATCAGAGCCAGACTCGGTCCCATAACAATCAGGACTTTGTATTTATGCCAGATGCTGCTTAGACCCATGTCTGAAGGCTGGAGACAACAGGGACACGTTCACACCCAGAAAAGCAATCAAAGAAACAATACACTACACAACAACAACAGAAACAGACACCAAATCAACTCAATAAAACTATTAAATAATATTTCACCTGAATTTAGTGTCAGGTTTCATACTGAACTGGACATTCCATCACTAAATTCAGTTATTTTATTTATTTATTATTCCATCGGGTATCACATGAAACATATTAGTAGATGCTATGATCAGTTTCAGAAAACAGAAAAAGCTAAAGGTTAAATTTGAGGCTTTGTTTCCTTCTGACAGCCATCATCTGTCTCAGATGTTTTCATTGACCTACTCCTCACAGGTTTTGCCTCATAATCATGACTTTTATTATTAATCTAAAGACTTTACTCATTTATTTATTTGTTAATGTTGATATTTAATGTGGTGGTGAGTCAAACAGACCAACATCACAAAGAGGAGATTTGATATTTCAGCATAAATAAAGTCTAAAACCACTTCGATCATCATCAAATAACACGGAACTACTGAAGGTAAAACTGATTTTAATACAACACTAAACTTGACCTGGGGTCACATGACATGGACGAATGGGGCCTAAAATTAATAAAATACACAAAGTTTAATGGATAATGTGTAATTGCTCGTTATAAAATCACTACACCAAACACATACATCTTTTACATCAATATTTTCAGAAGCTTCTAGAGACCAAACAATGATGGAAGATAATAAATACTACTACTACTACTAATAATAATAATAATAGTAGTAGCTTAGAATGGGTAAAAGCTGATTAATAAGCCAATATCATCCAATTATGAAATTCTATATAGTGGAAAATCTAGTACTTTTGACTATTAAAAACTAAAAAACTGAACAAGTTAAACTACTGATGATTACACATGGTTTTAATGATCGTGATAATGAAGGTTCTGCCTCTAGTTTTGTGTTCATTGTGCTTAAAACCACCAAGGATCACGTTTTATGTCATATTTTTCTAATAAATCAGAACTAATTTTGCAGTTGATTCATTTTTAACACTGAACACTGTGGAAACCTGTGTTACATCAAAATAAAGACAAAAATAATAAAATCACAGACTACAGATGTTTTCATCTTTTAGGAATATTTGCAGAGTTTTGTCAAATTTGAAGTGGGACCAAAAATCAGCCGATAAACTGTACGAAAGAAAGATTTTTAATTAAACTTAAATGTAGTGGAGTTATTGCTGATCTTTGATTATTGAGCCGGATCTAAGTCCACTTTGTTCAGAAACTATGGCAGTAACTACATCAGAGATAGAAAATGCTCATCTGTTTGTCAGTCATTTCTAACTTGGATTCTAAATTACATTGAAGGTCTTTTTTTTTTTTTTTTGTCTCTTTACTTGACTAAATTCATCAACACGGAGCTTCAGTATAAAGAATAAAACCTTTGAAACCTGGATGGTCTCAGATTTAGACTGTGTATGATCTGTACAGTGTCTGACTGGTAAAAACCCAGGAGGTTTCAAGAGGTTAATCTGGGTTAAATCAGATGCTTTAATTGAGTTTCCATCTTTTTTAAAACCATGTGAAGAGAATAAGAACAAGCCAGATGAATTAGGACTTCTCCAGGAGCCTTGAAGTTTTTTGTTTGTTTTTTTTTTGGGGGGGGTCTTCATTATCTGCCTTTAGCTCAGTGTTATTTTGCTTTATTTCATTAATATGTTCAGAACTTTTTTTTTTCATGAATTAGTCAGTAATGAATTAACTCAATTCGTGTTTGTGTTTGAGAGCTGATGGATTTAAGTTAAAATGACACCATTATTGTCGTGGTTTTCTCCTGTTTTGTTTATTTATTTATTCATTTTTAATCTTTATTTTCCTTTCTGTCCTGTTTATTTTGAATAAACTAAACCCGATATGTACAAATTATAACAAAAAACGCTGTGCGACTTAACAGCTGACTTCTTCCTCCTCTCATCTTGTTCTGATTTTATCTTAATCAGAATTCTTGGAAACAACTGACAAATTAAACAAAACTGACTTTTATTGCTACTTTTACTGCATGAAAAAAAAAAAAAACAACAAAAAACCTGATTGTCTTTTCTGCCCACATCCCGTTACATAACAACACATAAGAACTAAGCGTACATTTCAGGATAAAGGCCTAAAATAGTCCGCAATAAAGTTTATTTTTGTCTTTAACTGATACAAGTTACTTCGGTTTGATTTAACACCTCTGAGAATGAGAAGAAAAAGGACCACAAACACCGACAGCTCTGAGTTTGTCCTTTTCAAACACATAACATATACACAAAACTCAGAGGAATGCGACGAAAAAGTGAAAATTACAAAACTACATCTGAATAATTTGTGGTTTTTAATGTTAATTATTCTCACCTTCAGAAATCAGCTGTTTTCACTGCTGCCGCCATATTGTTCCGGGGTCCTTCAGTCCAATAGGCGGCTGAACAGACGCCTGAAGCAGGTCGGGAAAAACATCGGGTTCACAATAAATCCGTTCAAAAATTAAAATAAAATAAAATAAAACTCTTCATGTTATAGGTAGTCAATTAAAAGGCTTGTAGAAGATAAATTTGTAATACCCCAAACCATAACGTGTTGTTTTCAGCCAGGCGATGCGTTCAAAGCCTGTCATTTACGTAAAGCTATAGGAATTTCACCCTCTGCTTTGTCTTTCAGGTAAAAAAAAAAAAGGTTTGTCTTTCAGGTAGTTTAATGTCCTGAAACTACAGGAAAGCAATTTCGCAATCATTTGTAAGATTTAAGTAAATGTACTTGTGGGGTTTTTTTTGTTTGTTTTGTTTTTGTTTTAGTTATTTATGCTATTTTATTCTTATCATTATTGTTATTGATAATTTTAAAATTGCTATTTTCTTTTTATATTGAATTTTCTTGTTTTGGTTTTAATGTTATATTCGAAATAAAATAAACAATCAATCAATCAAAAGAAATCTATCAATTTTGAATATTCCTCCTATACATTTATGAAATATTAAATTTGTTGCTTGCCATGTTTTGACCTTTAATGGTTTAAAACCACAAGTAACCATCCCTTTCTTTTTGTCATATTGAAGAACTCAGATTGTACTCATTAAATTTTGTGGTTTTAACATTAAATAATAATTTAAAAAAAGACAATATATTGAATCTGAGTTTAATACCAGAAACTATTTCAGGCTAAGACCCAAAAGTAAAATATAGTGTTTCCTTCAGACACAAAGTGGAATAGATAAATGATTTGTTAAATGGAGTGTTTGGCTAATTTGTAGTGGAATATGTGCATATATTATATAGTTTATTTTTATAAACTAATATAGTTGTGAGTTGTGTTAAAAAAAAAAAAAAACATAGTAGAGATAGTCATGTAGAGTATAAATCTAAAGAAAATTTGTATATAATTATAAATTATAGCTAATTGTATATTGTATTTATGTGTTTAAATTTAACACATATGCAATGGATGATGAAGAATTATATATGATAATCATTATATTGCTTAATATTAATTAATTTGTATTAATGTATTAATATAAATTTCATGGTTTGTGTGTTACATTGTAATAAAGGAGTGGATTAAATAAGGTGTTTACTTCTTCCCGCATCTTCTCACATGTGTAAATAACACTAAAATTGTATTTGGTATTATTTTCATATAATGGTGTACATTTCTTTTTAAGCTTTATGTTATTAATTTGTTTTGGGCATTTGCTTTTGTTGGTGGTCGTATTATTGTTTTATAGCTGAAATAAAACATTGATTGATTCATTCAAACACCTTAAAAGACTTTAGGACATGAAAAAACAGAATTAAAACTGTTGAATTATGCAGAATATGATGTATCAATGAACAAACCAATAACAAGTTCCAACAAACACAAAAATGAACTGTTTTCAGTGATGACACAGATTTAACCTCAGAAATAGAAGCTTTTCAGACCTGGTACCTTTAAAATGTATGACTGTTGGACTTATCTGTTATTTGTTGAAAATGGGTTGAAAATTAATTAAATGTCACAAGTTGTAAAACCTCTAAATGTGTCTCTTGTTAAATTGTCTCATAGTTCAATTGAGATTGGAGTAAACAGGAGCCTAATCCTCCTCTCTGAATCCTTTTGGTTAAGAAGCTTTACTGTATGAAGCTGTGTTTCTGTTTTTCCTCTCATCTCATCAAGAATTTTCACCATGTTTCGTCCAGTGGTTTAAGTCTCAGATTATTTTCTTTCAAAACGGCGACATTTTCTTTGAATATCAGATAGCTCACATTGTCCCAAACCCTACTAGACCCACTGTAAAGTCCATCTGTCCACAAAAAGTCAAAGGAGAGACTTATCATCATTAACGACCAGCCGCAGGACAGCGACACAGGTCCCATCGCCATTTTGAATCTGCCGCGGTAGGACCCCAGTAGGACCTGACATAGCTGCCATACTAGTGCCTGTTGTTACCGATTTATTTGCCGGAAAAAATAGGGGAAACAACACTCAGACGTGATTAAACTATGGAAGCCACCTCGGAATATTGTTGTAGCTCACCCCTGATCAGGTGTGTTGGAAGAGGGATACATCTAAAACATGCAGGATAGTGGCTCTCCAGGACCAGGGTTGGGTACCCCTGTTCTAGATTTATAAGGGTTAATAAGGTTAACCCACCACATATTTTTTTTCCATACATTTAATTTCCTATGTGATTTATAACCATTTAGTATAATATCATCCTCTTCATATCGCACTTTTTAGAGAAAATCCTGTATTTTCCTATTCACGGTCATGTAGATGATCATTAAAGCTCAAAGTAAATCCAGAGGTTGTTATATCCGAACAGACAGCCAAAGAAGAGTGGGTTTTTTTCTTTCAGCAAAATACATCATTAACTGAACATAGAAACAAGTGTCTCCATCCACTGTCATTTATCAGACTCCATGGGTTTTACTGGTGAATCAGTGTTGTATAAGATGATGGTGTTTCCACATTCACTATGGAGCCTCTGAACGTCCAAATGGGTCATATCTGATGACTATGAAAAGATGACAAACTAGATTTTATGAAAATTATTGACAGGATTAGTGGATCAACAGGTATTAAACATTTTACATCAGTAGGTGGTTGTGGTTGTGGATGTTAAAGTCTCCAAGGGTGAAAAGTTATTAAAGTCATCTAAAAAAAAAAATCATTAAAAGAGTCTCTCCATATCATTGCATTTCTGATTCCCCTTCTGTTGGAGGTCTGCAGGAAAATGGTATTTTAGGTTCCTCTAACATTGGAAATACCCAAAATATCCCAAATGGACCCAATCGAACCATTAGAAACATGCCGCTAGAGAGGAGGTCAGTATAAATTTATGGGCAGCCTCTTGTTTGGAGCAGCATTTAGTGGCCACCAGTGGTATTACACCATTGCGCTTGATGGATTTATTAGCATGATGCTGTAACTTCAACAAGACAAACCAGAGCTTCACACTGATAAACAACCAGGTTTAAACCCAGAAGAATCATCGCTGTCCTTATTGGTCATTAATTAACTCTGTCGTCTGACCTAGCCCAACATAGCCTTGATGTCAGTGTGTTTTTCTTATCAAGCAGCCACCGGTCTTCCCACCTCGGTTGCAGCAGATGACGCCTTCCCATCAGTGACAACACAACCACACACCTGCAACAAGGAAATAGAAACTTTGTCCACAAATGATTATTTTGATGAAACCAGAGGATTCAGACACCATACAATGTTAAAAACCTGTGAACAAAAACCAACAACTGACCAGAAGTAGATGGACTTTGTCTGTTGTAGTCTGTAATTTTTCTTTTACTGTGTAGTCCTGAATGTTTAATCACTAACAGTGGGTTTTGTTTTGTTTTTTACAAAGACCCAGTGCTACTTTTGTGTCAGTTCCCAAATGAATTTTTCCTTCTATTTAACCTTTCTTAAGTTATTTATCACCATTCATTGTAATAATATCCTGTGTATTTTCCTCTTTTTCCAGTGAAAATCAGGTACTTTCCTATATTTAATTTACAGATCATGTACTTTAATGCTCATTCTGATATAACATTTGAGGGTTATTATATAAAAAACAGAAAACTTAAGAAAAAAAATCACTTTTCCGGTAAAATTACATCATTACCTTAACGTAAAAACAAGCATCCTCAAACACTGTCATAGATCAAACTCTGTGGGTTTTACTGGTGAATCAATGTTGTAGAAGATGACAGTGCTTACACATTTACTATGGAGCCTCTGAACGTCCAAATGGGTCATATCTGATGACCATGAAAAGATGATAAACTGCATTTTA
>JAPQRP010000001.1:33996025-34029030 GCA_037367295.1 Apogon hyalosoma
CCAATCTCATGGTTTTGATTTGTGGAGGTGAAAGTGGACATGATTACAGATGTCCATGCATTATTTGGTGATGACTGCTTTCAGACTTTAAGCCACGTTAAGCTTTTTTACAGTAAGGTCCTGCTGGGGCTCTTCCTCCACCTGTTTTTCCTCCGCTTTGTCGGTGGACAACAGTCTTCCGCTTCACGTCCATCTTGACGTCATCATCTGATTATGAAGAGAAGAGGGAATCCCACCTGTAGGCCCTGTTTATAGTAATTTGCATATTTAAATGTAGGCGTAGAGAGGGAGGAGTCTGGTTCTCCAATATATGCAGCCAATTCCACGCTGACTGGGATGTACAAAGGAAAAGTGCTTGGATTTGGGCATACGCTCAGTTTGGTTCATCTGGATTTTTTTGTGCATACAGACTTTTCTGGATTTGGCCATATGCCAGATATCAGTATGAAATCCACACACATCTTCGTACATGAGGCCCCTGGTCTTCACCTTTTACACCAACTTCACTTTGTTTTGTTGTTTTAGTATTATATCCTGTTTTTCACCTGTTTCTGTTTGTGTCGCATGAGATTTTCACCAATGAATTAATCTGTTCTGTGTTTGATTGGGTTTCATTCAAGAAACCATGTACGAACTAATATTCTTCTGTTTTGTTCATATTTAAAGATTTGTGGGATTCACCAATGTTTTCTTAGTTTTGTTCTTACTCCAGGTAAGAGAAAATTATACAAGTGGTCGAGTGCATTTTACCAAGACAAGCCAAAAACCTGTCCAGAAGGAACACAGGAACAGATAATACAATCTAATTCATGTTACTTTATGTTTTAGAGGAATTTCTATGATTGATTATTAAATTTGTGGTTAAAAAATATCTCATTCTTCAATTGAAGTTGAACCTCTGACTGGACACTTTTATATGAGAACTAATAAAGACTAATATAAATCATTAAACTAAAGGTCACCTTTGAGACACAGTGGAAATAAATATTTTTCACTTTAACTTGTTATCCCTTAGAGCTTTTTTTGTCATGATCACCATAAATACATAAAAAAAATGGGGTGGGTGGGTCAATAAGTGCTTTTAGATTTTATTGGAATGGGGAAAAACTATAGCCCTCCATGAAAATATATATTACATACAATTTAAAATTCTGTTCATAATAGTCGATCAGTTTTCATTCAGACTCTGATGAAAAAGTTATCCATGTGTTGGTCTGTTTGTTTTTTTGACTTCACTCATACATGAATATATATATTTTCTCTGTCAGACGTGGAACCATAGTTTTTCATCTCACTCTAACAGGACTTAATAGTTCCACCTTATTTATGTCTTTTACCTGTAAAATGATCAAACACCTGTCACATTATTTTTATATTAAACCATTTTCTTCTGATCTGTAACTGGTCGTCACATTCACGTCACATTTGTGTTTCCATTGCTGTGTTTTCACTGTTTTTTCCTGTAACATCAGAACTGACTCTGAAACATTACATTTCCTTCGTTTGACTCGATTTCACTGCTGATAAGGTTGTCTTTTTTTTCTGCACTTTTTCAGTTCATTTCTGAAATTACTGACCCAAAGTTAACTGTTTGCACACGGCACAACACCTGCCCATTTACGGTGTTTAGTGGATGTGATTATATGGGTTAATTGGCCGCACCCATCATTTATGGTCATATGAGATTTGACATTCATCACAATAAGAGCAGATCTGGATGAAAGAACCTTTGGTGAATCTGGAGTTCATTCATTTTATATTTTCTCTTTAAAAAAATGTAAAATATAAGAGACATTTAACAGAATGTTTCTATATGAGGCTTATTGTTTGATTTGATGAGGCTGAAGTCTGTGTGGATGTTGTGGAGATGTGTAGTGTTGTAAAATAACACTGGTGTTGTGTGATTAGCTGTTCATCTCTGACCTGAATCTGGTTTGCTCTGCTTGTTCTGGGCTTAGCGTGTCCAAACAGCTCGCCGTTATCCCTGGTCACGCCACCGAACTCGATGACGGCAGCAGCAGCTACAAGGACTTCACTCTGACCAGAAACAATCGATTCGGCGGTGTGATGAGCATCAGGAACATCATCCAGCCGCCCACCACCATCCTGCACTTCTACAATGCCCCGCCCTCCTTCAGCGAAAAGCAGCTGCACCAGGTGAGACCACACCTTCACCCAGACGACCCACATTAGATACCAGACGCCCTGAATTGCATTGAGGTTGACCACTGTTTAACCCTCTTATTATGATGCTGTCAGCAGATGCGGGCAGGGTTTATTATGACACTTTTAGAGGATGTGGGCGGGGTCTACTGTGATGCCTTTAGAGGATGTGGGCGGGGTCTACTGTGATACTGTGATGCCTTTAGAGAATGTGGGTGGGGTCTATTATGATACTTTTAGAGGATGTGGGCGGGGTTAATTTTTACAATTATTTTTCTTCTACAAAATTTTAGCCCTGGTGTTCTCTAATTTACTACCATCTAGAAAAATGTACACACAAAAAACTGCTATAAAATCATAACGCATCAACATTTTTTCCAGCTTTTCTTCATAAATCACTTGTCCAGAGGGTGTAAAATGAATTTCCTCTGTCCTTTGTCGTTTGTCCTCTGTCTCAGCTCTGTTCTCAACACAGCATCCCGTCCTTCAGCAAGTTCAAACTGTTCGACACCAAACGTGAGTTGAACCAATCACAGAACAGACAGTGAATGACAGTTAATGTAACCACACCCTCATCTAATCACCTGTTTACTCCTTTTCCTCCTCTTTGTCCTCGTGTCCGTCCTCTTCATTCTCCTCTCCTTTATCCTCCTCTTCCTACTTTCTGTACTCTTCGTCCTCCTCTTCCACCTCCTCCTCTTCATCCTCTCCATCCTCCTATTCATCCTCCATTTCCCCCTCTCCATCCTCTTCCACCTCCTCTTTGTCCTCTTTGTCCTCTCTATCCTCTTCCTCCTCTTTGTCCTCCTCTTTATCCTTTCTGTCCTCCTCTTCATCCACCTCTCCGTCCTCTGTCCTCTTCATCCCCCCTGTCTTCCTCTTCATACTTCTCTCCATCCTCTTCGTCTTCCTCCTCCTCTTCATCCTCTCTACCCTCCTCTTTGTCCTCTCTTCTCCCTCCTCTTCCTCCTCGTCTTTGTCCTGTCTGTCTTCTTTATCCTCTCCATCCTCCTAATCCTCCTCCTTGCCCTCCTCTCCGTTCTCTTTTCCTCTCCTTTTTGTCTCCCTTTTCATCTTCGTCCTCTCTGTCCTCTTCGTCCTCCCCTTTGTCCTCTCCATCCTCCTCTTCCTTCTCCTTGTCCTTCTCTCCGTCCTCTTTTCCCACCTCTTTTTCCCCCTCTTCATCTTCGTCCTTTCTGTCCTCTTCATCCTACTCTTTGTCCTTTCCATCCTCCTCTTCATCCTCCAGCCGGCTCTAAGACGCTGTCTGGACTTCTTCAGTTTGATGGTAAATCTGAGGCTGTGGAGGTCGTGACCATCCTCAACCATCACCAGATCAAGACCGATGGTAAGCAGATTAAAGAACACCACCCATTTTAGGGTTCACAGTGTCTGACTATAAGTGGACATTAACATCTCTGACTAGGTTTGTTTGTTTGTTTGTTTGTCTACAGACAGTTCACGCCTGTTCACCATTAAACTCTGCTTCTCCACGTCGTCTCATCTGTGACCTGGAAACACCAGTGCCCCCTTCAGGACAAACCATTTGCTCAGGGGTTTGGGTCGTCTGAGATGAGTTTGGATCATGTTCTGTAGATAGAAGAGAACATCACATCCAGACCTTTAAAAACACATCTAGAAAAAGTGGTTAAAAAACTTTCTTCTTCTCCTTCTACTCCTCCTTTTCCCAACTTTTTCTTCTTCTTCATTTCCTTTGAATGAAAAGCTTCATGAAATCACACATGAAAAGATGAATGAAGCTCCTGTTAAATCTCAGAGACAAACTGACTCGTGATGCATATAGATACAGAGATGGTTTTTCTTTAATGTCGGTTTGATTTTCACACATTTATTTTTGGAGTTACTTCAAATTAATTTCATTTCATTTAGTTTAATTTGTTCAGATGACAGCAGTAACGTTTTTATCTAATTCTCTTCTGTATCATTTATTGAAATTAAACTGATTAATGGAACCTTAACAACATAGGAGTGATGCGTTCTGGGTAAATATATTTGGGGTCTTTTTGAAGTTTTCGAGGTCAATAAAACTGTTTTTCAGAGGTTGTTCTGAGTTCTTATTCATCTAGACCTAATAGAACTAGAGCCCTCAGGCCACAATGACAAGAAACATCTGGGATCTGCAATGGACGAGGACTCAGTGGAAACCAAAAAGACCATCCAATCTGGTACCAGTAACACGTCCAGAGGCCAGGGTCTGTCCTGGTCTAGAATCAAAGGTCAGTGAAGTTTTAGATCAACACATGCAAGTTTTCAACCAGATCATGTAAAACCACATGGTGCTCACAGTCCAAAGACCTGGTGATGAAGAGGAGCGTTCTGGTCCTGAACTAGTCTGATGTGGTCCACACTGGTCCACAATAGAGAATATGAGGAGCATCCTGAATGAAGACCTGGTTCAGTTGGACACCTGAAAACTAATTTACAGAAGAATGAGTCTAAATGAACTTGAAACTCTTCATCACATGGATTCTTCAGACCATGAACAGCTGGAAAGTCAAAATAAAATGGAAACTGTGAAGTATCAGTACTTTTGCTTCAGTAAATGCTCATGGTACATCTCCACCACCATTGAAATCAACCCTGTTGTTAGTTACAAAGGCCTGTTGTGTTATGCTGAAGGCGGATCCAGCTCAACCAGCCGTTCATCAGATAAGAGTCGACATGCCAACGTCAGGTGTGTGAAGATGGGTTGGCATCTGATCTGACAGCTGCACACGATGCACAAACAAGGTCAGAGGTCGAACACACAGGAAGTCTGCAAACCGTCAGAGTGAGAAAACAGCTTCTTCTGTTTTAGACCAAAAATGCACATTAGTTGTTCAGTGTGAAACAGAACCATCAGCTGATGCTTCCACTCAAATCCATTTTTAACAGAAAAGTCACAAGATCCACAGGACAAGTTATTATATTCAGCCTGAATCAGGTCTGGGTTGGTTTTTATGACCATTTAATGCACAGTTTAAAGTCAAGTCTTGTTATCAATGATCACATAATATGGAATCTACTGGGAAAAAAAACACATTTATAATGCAAGTATATTGACAATATACTGAAAGTAGCTACAGCTTTTCTTTGTCAATAAACCTTTCTGAGTGGTTCTGAAAACATTATATTCATACCCTCTTTGATAAACATGTCAGAGTACTAGGCACCTCCTGTTCCAAATGGACTGATCCAGGTTAAACAAAAACATCAGAAATGAGATTAATAAAATAACACTGGCTTTACTTCTAAGCTCACTGATGTATGAAGCAAAATGTCAAGTGTCTGATGTCTATGTTCAGTGTTAATGAAATGAATGGGTGAATACGGGTGTGATTTCAGACAGAGCCTGGGTTAACATTAATAATCTGCTTCTGTAACAAAACTCCAGAGATCTGTTCAGTCCTCACAGGTTTAGTGAATATTTGTTGGTTTAGCCTCCAATGTGTACTAACTTAAACTTACATAGTATGGACGTACCATGTAGTATGCAGGAAACTGTTTCAGGGCACTAGTCAATCAACAATAAATCACATTGTCAGTCATTTCGTCAGGAGAGGTACAAATATTTCATTACAACTTTATGGGCAAAAGTGTATATGCACTTTTAATAACTTTTAAAGTTTCTTTTTTTTTAATTGCCAATTCACTAAAAGCACAGGACATACAGAGAAGTTGTTTTTCTGTCAGTAATAAATGCCACACAATTAAACGACCAAAAAATGAATAAGAATTAAAGAAATTAGTGTAAAAGATACAACAAAATAGAAAAGAAAAAATATGAATCAAATCTATTTCCATTAGTGGCGGAAGTACAAATGTTTATAGTAAAAAATACACAACAATAATAATAATAGTCATTAATTATTTTAATATCAGTCTCCATAGAAACGGGGGTGTAGGGGGCGGGGCCTCGCCCTTTATTTAGGACCTCGCGGACGCCGGTGCGGACCCTCTGTGACGTCAGAGCAGTTTGCGGCAGGTCAGTAAAGATGGCGGCAGAGGAGAGTAGGTTGAAGCAGCGGAATCACACAAACAGCGCCTTCCCTCAAGGTAACCGCACACCCTCCTGCTCTTTAACCGGTCCTCCGGGTGCCGTCGGCCTGTGGACCCCCCTGCCGGATGCATTTCATACGGTTAACGGGGGGAAAACGGCTCCGCTCCGTCGAATAATCGCATCATCTGTCCTTTCGCATCCCGGCGCTAAACACCGTGACCCGACGAAAAAACAGCCCGACAACCAGCCCCTAAACCCCTCCCCGAGAGTCTGGTAGTGACCGGTAAATCCGCACAGGTCGGTGCGTCTGCGTCGTAGACAGCCCGGTCCTCACCGGGGTTTAGTGGGGGGGTTAGCGGTCCGTCTTAGCCGTTAGCATATTGAGCTGCTCCTCTGTTTTCAACCAAGTTAAAGTGGTCCGCATCCGGGATCCATCCGCAGGCTGGACCACGGAGGATGAGGACCGGGCTGTCACCGGACAGACGGCCGGGGTGTCCTCCAGCCCACAGTTTAAAGGGAAACTAAAGAGGAAAAACGGTGAAATGACAGTGTTTTACTGTAGAATGTAATGCCAGTGTACATGCAGACTAAAGTACTGTTAAATGGATGAAAATCTCTCAAACAAGAATGTAATGTCTTTTAATCTGTTCAAACACTGTTGTTTAGAAGGTGCATTTACACAAGTGAGATCTGTTATCTCAACATTATGAGGAAAATGATTATGACAGTGGGATCTGAATATTACCAATAAAGGCAAGTCTTATCAGTTATCATCATATAACATGGAATCTACTGAACTGATTTTTTAAATGCAAGTATGTTGACATAAAATGCAGAAAGCACTAAAATCCAATAAAACAAACATGTCTTATCTGTTATTATGGATTCAGTCTGAGTCACATGATGTGGAGGCAGCTGAAAATATTATTTCAACTGGAACTAAGATCCACTAAATGGAGACGTCTGTCACCTAATACACAGATTACTTTATCTTAAAGTAAAACTGACACAGTAATGTTCCAGGTTTTATTCCAACACTGGATCAAGTGCTGCATTTTCATAAACTATTAAGCGAACCGTAAGTGAACGTGTAAATTATATGTGCGTTTCCATAGTGATTCGGAATAAATAACCTTGGCTTTGTTTTGTTGTCAACAGGTGGCACTGTAGGCTACATTACAGGACTGTAATAAATGGAGTAGAAGAAGCAAAGCATTCTGTTTTCATTTAAAATGGCTCTAATGTCTGGGTCAGAATTTCTTCAAAAATTCTTCGAAAATCACCTCGAGTGACAGCAGTTGTTCAGATTCTGCTTTTATGTCAAACTTATTCAATATGAAATGTCAAAACATACACTAAGTAAATGTATGGAAACACCGGATGGACACATCTGTCTATTGGATCTTAGTGCTTCTGCCTCTCACAGACATTTAGTTTTTGTTTCAGTGAATTCTGTGTTGAAGGACAGGGATTGACACGTAGCTTGACGTTTCTCATGCTAAATGATACTCGACTATGGTTGAGTTAGCGGGTGATCTTCAGGCACTACAGTGTTTTGATTCCTCATATTTAGAAACGGAGGTGATTTTATTATCGATAATTAATGATTCATATTAGAATTGTGTATTTGTGTAAAACTCAAATTACTGGAGACAGTTCCTCATCCTATTGACTGATTTTCCTGTCTCATTCCTTTTATCGGGAATCTGACTCCAGAGGAAACCCAGGCCCCTCTGGACCTTGTCTTCTGGTCCAGAATCAGGACCAGGTCTGACTGCCCTGGTTTCTGTTGTGATCTGGGTCTGATATGATCTGTCAAGAACAAAACCTGAAATCAATCCTTTCACTGTCACAAATACACTGAAGGTTTAACATGGTCAATGTGGAGACTCAACCAATGTGTTTCTGTCTCTTTGAACAAACATTTGACTTTCATTGAATATTCCTCCTAATTTTGTTTAACACTGACACCAACTCACTGCCTGTTTGTTGTGTGTTTAGTGTTGAAAACCAGGAGTAGAATGGTCTCAGAGGTGTTTAGATACAGTCGGATTGTGCCCTCAGGCCTGTTTATCAGTTCTTCATAGTTTTCGTCTTGAATCCCAGCGTCTGGTATCAGGTGGTCTTTGTCCTCTGATCTTTAGACCTCCTATTTATGTCCTGCTGCCAACTGCTGAACATCTTATCATTATTACCACCATAAACTGTGTCTTTGGATGTTTTTTTGTGGTTTAGTCTCATTGAGTTTGAGTGTGAAGCTGCAGATGAAATTAATCCAACAGTTAAAGTCGTGATCCAACAGGCCTAGGTTCCACTGTGAATAAAGACTCATCTGCAAACTAATGGTTTTGTCATTGAATAATCTCATACAAATCCCTGATTTCAACCCCAGGGGAAGAAAACATGATGCTGCCATATTCTGTCATTTACTTTTCTCTCTAGTCTATGTTGACTTGGTCCAAACCGGATCTGTCATGGGGTGGAGCCCTGACCTCAGATCGGTAGTTTTGTGTCTGAAGTGAATCCCTGTTGGAGGTTCAGCATCTGAATCTGAACAATCTTTAACGGCATGGCTTTTTCCAATCGTCCTAATAGTTTTAGTCATAAACTATATTTACCTGATGAATCCTGATGTTCTGCTCCAGTGATGAGTTTCACAGGATTGTCATTTTCAGCTCAACTGGTTTAACTGGGTCTAGAGAAATGGCAGGTTTGAGGTCTGGTGGATCTGCTGTAGAGGTCGTATGATGATCTTTTGATTTAGAATTACAATCCATAAACTGAATATAACCATTTTTTCTCTGGTTTCCTGGAGGTTTAGTCTGTCAGAGTAAAAGCTCCATTTTTACATCATTCTGGAATTATCCTATTACAGGATTCAACAACGTCTCGATAAAACCTGAAGTAAATCTGAACATTAGTCCTTAGTCTACGTCCAACTGTGACGCTGCAGTGTTTCATTCATTCCACAGATTGTTTTGTGCTTTTCCTCTTAAGTGTTGTTTTCATCTGTGTAAACCAGAGTTCAGAAGCCATAATTACAGTTATTCACTGTCTAGAGTCACTATTACATGTAATTCTTTTCTTCAACACCAATAAATACACTGTTGCACAGACTGCACAACTTAAACCAGATTAAAATAAAAAAAAAAATTGAGAGCAGAACAATGCTGACAGGTCACCGTAACCAGACTGAAATAAAGCTGCTAGCCTGGTGACCAGTACCAAGTTGTCAATTAACAGATAAAAACTAGTAAATCATGTATTAAAATAGTGAACACGTTGTCTGAACCTTCTCTTCAGTTGATATGTGTTAAATGTCCTTTTTATTTATGTATCGACAAGATTTTACAGAGCATTGCACCAGTCTGTGGGTTTGCATCGTTAACGTAAACTGAATAGATTTTGGCTGTGGATTAAAGATGTGGATACTGCTAGTTGTGATTCAGGAAATGGTATTACGACAAATACTCAGTAACAGACAGTACTCATTAGCTGCAGCCCTACTTTTTTTTTTTTTTTTAAATTAAAACGAATGTTAACTGTTTGATGAATAATTGTTTTTCTTAAATGAGAACAGTATTGTTGCCTCAGAGCCCCCTCTGTACATGCATCTCCTTGAGGCTAAAGCTGATCATCTGACCTGAGATCAGCTCTGGAATGACTGCGTTCACCACTGAACACCACTTCACTGATCTGTTTCCCCTCCAGCAGGTCGCAGAGTTCACACAAACAAGTAGTGGGCTTTTCCCTCTGAAAGGAAATGGAAAGAACAAAAGAAAAACAGTGATTGATGTGGATGTGCATGAGATTTATGATTATTTCTGCTTGAGCCATCACAGTTAGACAGTTTTATTCAGGAAAGAAGAAATATCAACACGCCTGCATAACAGCACTGTGAAAAACGCATCCATTAAATGAATTTCCATCCATCTTCTACCGCTTATCTGGGGCCGGGTCGCGGAGGCAACAGTCTAAGCAGTGATGCCCAGACTTCCCTCTCCCTAGACACCTCCTCTAGCTCTTCTGAGGGGGTCCTGAGGCATTCCCAGGCCAGCCGAGAGATATAGTCTCTTGAGCATGTCCTAGGTCTTCCTCGATGCCTCCTCCCGGCATGACATGCCCAGAACACCTCCCCAGGGGTGTGTCCAGAAGACATCCAAAACAGATGCCCGAGCCACCTCAGCTTGCCCATCTCAATATGGAGGAGCAGTGGCTGTACTCCAAGCTCCTCACCCTGTTTAATTAATTTATTAGGATTTCATTTAGCATACCTGCTGTAAAACCTCCACCAGGATGTGATCTTTCATATGACACAAAGTGACTGAGTGGAGGTGTGGTGTTTTACAGTAGAATATTGTAGAAAGGCTGGAGACTACTTACATTTTCAGTTTCCTTTTGTTTCGAGACCTTCATCCAACTGGAAATGAGACAGAAGAATGTCTTTGTTTTTATGTTCATAAATGAACAAGTGAGGTGTTTTTAACCCCGCCTCATTCTGGTGTCACCGTTAGCAACAACATCACATATGCTATTCTACCTCTCCTCAATGATCAAAGAAATGGCATCAAATCCTAAACAGTTAATCCTAACATTGTCCACAGTGGGCAGAGTCTAAACCAGGGGTGTCAAACATACAGTCCGCCGGCTTAAACTATTCATCAAAAAATCCAATCTGGCCCACAGGGTCAATTTACAAAGGACAAAAATTACACGGAAGACACTGAGGATCAAGGGTGTGGCTGAGAACTTGTCTTGATTGTGAACTTAAATACTATATTTTTCAGTTCCAGGTGCTTGTTACTACATGTTTTGTGTCTTTGTAGATCTGCTGTGATCTGTAGGTTAATATATATATATATATATATATATATTTATATATATATGTGTGTGTAAATGATAGACTGAGGCATGATATTGTTATGATTCATACATTTTTCATACGAAATTTCTGGTTGTCACAGATGTTTCAGTTTTTCGCATTTTTTGTTTAAGGATGGTTTGTAAATGTAAATTTTGATGTAGTTTTACTTTTTGCACTAAAACAGAAAATTTTGTCAATGTCGTTATGATTATTTATAGGTTATGTAATAATTTTACTGGTCTGATCCACTTTAGATCCCATTCGACTGTATCTGGAACTTGAACTTGAGTGAGTTTGACAAGATTGATTGTCAATGTCTCAAGTAATTTTTGTATTTCATAAATTCATTCCATGGGCTGGATTTGGACCACTTTGTGAACTGGTTTGGGCCCACGGGCCATATGTTTGACACCCCTTGTTTAGACCTAACATTCATCTCGTTTAACATTTAGCAGCAGTAAAAACTCTAAAAATGCATTTGTTTTTATCACTTTAGGAGTGGACAGTTTCTGTTTATAGTTCTAAATCAGGCTGTAATCATTAGTGGTTTGTGAATCTTAACGGTTTAGTTCAGAACCCAAACACTTACTAGCTGTTTTGCTATAGAATATCAAACAAATTTGCGACAAACTTTTCGAAAGTGGTAAAAACACAAATGCAAATCATGTTTGTTCCCATTACCTGGTTTGAGGGATGTAATCAAAGTTGTATAGCATCGCCACTGTGATAATAAACAGTAGTAGCAGTACAGTACTCTGAACTGAACAAAAATGAGTTTGACGTGCCTGATCTAAACCAAATGAATGTGTTCTCTAGGTCTAACAGTCTTTCATATGTTGTGTGTGATCTTTTTGCGTGTTGTTGGTGGTTGTTTTTCTGGTTGAGCTTTCCCAGATTAGTATATGTAGGTACTGTGATGATAATGACTCAGGTATTTTATTTCCAAACGTGTTGCTCATATACGATGCTAAAAAGTAATATGAGCTAATCTTGGTGAAGTAAATTTTAGGAGGTCACTGTGTGTTTTGGTTGATCCTGTTTTATTTATTTTTTCATCTTCCTGTAAACTGCCTCTAATCTGTGTTTTAGATGATAATTTAATAGTAGTCTCTCTTCTCATATTGCCCTGACATGGAGAAAAGGCAGTAAATCCTCCATTATGAGCCTGTTTCTGAAGTCTCTGAACTGAACCTCCTCTCTTTGGCGTCTCTCCTCCAGCCGCTCACATGCAGGGCAGAGTGGATGCTAGGACATTAATAAGTGGCTCGCTGTTCTTGTCCAAGGCCACGTCTTGGCTGTTTGTGGTCGTCCTGTGTGTGTGTGTCCGTCTGTCCATCCATCCCTTCTGCAGTGTTACGTCATGTTTCAGTTTATTTTAAGTCTCACATGAGCGCTGACCTGAATGAAGATGCACTGCTTCTTCCCACGAGGCCTCGGAGCTCCTCAGGCCTGGTCACATGACACTTGCACGCAACGACTGGTTCACGGGTTCAGATCTGTGAATCCAGGTCTACACCATGTTCGGGACAGTCAGCAGGAGATGGAGGACTGGTCAGTGAGTGAAATGGAACATACAACTGTAATGTTGTATGAAAGACTCTCTTTAAAATTTATATTTTTTAATATTTTTATTAAAATGTTTCTTATATAGATAATAAAAAATCAGAATTACTTTTTCACTGTTTCACAACAGTAGACCTTCATATTATAGCATTCGACTTTATTATTATATAAATTGCCCATCTTGTGGTTCAACCAGAGGTTGTCATCATAGTCTTGTAGATGTTGTCTACAGCTGGTTTCAGATCAGCTGGACATGGGAAACCTCTGAAGTGCCCATAAAGAGTCAGAGACTTCTTATAAAAACAGCAGTGGGCAGTGAAGTGGAGGAGCTGCCATACAAGGAGAACTTGACCCAAATCTGACAGATGGCTCTGTTTGCTGTAAACCTCCTCAGTTCTGCTGAACAAATTCATCCTCTGCTCAGTGTTGGACGAGGTCGGAGGAGCTTCCTGTCACTGGTGGATGTCAGAGTTTATTGATCGGTGTAAACTCAGAGTTCACTCTGCAGATAAGGAGGAACACCATAACCCCAGAGAGCATCTACAGCTCATGAAGTTTCCACCTGAAGAGGTGTTTAACTGTTTCCTGGGTGGGCGGGGGTATATAAATACACCAGGAATTCCACCTGTTCTTGCAGTTGTCCTTCTGTTTGTCATTCTGTTCTGTTCTTTGTTGGGTGTACACTTACGTACATGTTCTTTACCACTAGGAGAGGCGCAGTGTACAGTTTGATGCTGGAAATTAATTTTTTTTTAAGTGTTTGACAGGATTGAAAGTTAAGACTCAAATTGAATCCCTGGGAAGGTAGGGTATTGGTGATCATCTTCCACCACAGGAGAGTCAGGCTGATTTACCCAAATTCAGACCTCAACACAAGGAGAATCTGGCCTCTGGTCCTTGCTTATGTTCTCCACACTTTCTGTTTTTGGCCTAAACTGACTGAAGGTAGATGGTAAAAAACAGTTTTTTTGGTAGACACATATGCTAAGATCCTTAAATGTGTGGATGTTGACTTGTGGAGTTTGCTGTTGTCTAACCACAGTGTCTCTGCAGGCGACCACCATTTCAAACCGTACACGTCACAGATGAGGCGCAGTGAGGACGAAGACGACCTGCTGGAGGAGGAAGAGGAGGAGGAAGTGAGCGTTGCTAGGCCAGTACAGATTGTGGTGGCTGATGAGGACGAGCACTCGTTTACGCTTCAGGAGGCGGTGCTGGAGCGGCTTCTGCTGCAGGAAGACATCCAGGACCTCCACGTGGTTGTTGTTTCTGTGGCTGGGGCGTTCCGCAAGGGAAAGTCCTTCCTGCTGGACTTCATGCTGCGCTACATGTACAACCACTGCCAGGTATGCATCACCTGTACAACCACTGCCAGGTATGCGTCACATGTACTAGGGCTTCCAGGTATACGTCACCTGTACAACCGCCGCCAAGTACAATAAATACAAAGACAGGCTATTTTATTTATAGTCACCAAACTGAGCTGAAATATGTTTACAACTTGTCCAGATTTTGTCAGGTGACCGGTTTACAATTGATGTTCACTGCTATCATTTTTGAGGAATTTGAAGGAATCTGTTTTTTAAATTTTACTCAACTGCAGGTTAACTGTTTTCTTATTCTGGTTCTGAATGGGTTTCACATAATCTGTATGCATGTAAAACAGACCATTACGGATTATAGAGTCTGAGTCTTTTTGACCTAAAACAGGATTGGATTTAGTTTTGACCCGGTACGTGAACAGGATTCGTCAACCTGAAATGCAAGTGTTGGTTCTGAAAGTGGAGCAGAAGAACAGATCTGATCACTGGCCTAAATAACAACAGAATTAACTGTCCATGGCATTGGACATTGTGGCGGCAGTTTCTAGAGCAGGAAACTGTATGAACAACACGGAGGAGAACAGTCTGAACAGGAATCTGTGAAAGAATAAACAAAATGAACAGTTAAACTGACAGCATGTGATCAGGGATTGGTGGTGTTAAATCACAACTTCAGTACCGGTTCTGAAACAATACTTTTATCAAAACTAATCTAGCATTTTAACCAAAAGAAAAAAAAAATACACAGTATTACTCAAACTGTCTCTACCAGATGAGAACTGAACATATTTATTATCAGTAAAAATGTATAAAACTGTTTGTTCTGTTGCTGATCAGATTCACCCCTCGGAAACTAATGATATCAGACGTCTTGATACTTGTCTTGATACTGGTCTAATTGTGATGTTTTGCTATGGTCAATTCATCATTAACTCAACAAACTATTCAGTGGAAATGCTGTTGATTTTATTTTTATTTTTTGGATTTATCCTTCTTTATATTTTCATGTTAGTGGAATCATCTGAATATTTTTACTCGTGTGTGTGTTTTTAGATTTGATGTTTCTTTTCTTGTCCTTTTTGTACTTTTAACGTATTAATTTCATGCATCAGGCTTCATTTCATCATATTGGACATGACAAACAGCATAGAGCCTCCCTGTCAACATTAAAAATCACCAAAAATAGAGGTTTTTACATCAGATCATTGTTTAGTCATTTTGTAGTTGAGGAACAAATGGGGTAATAAAACCACCTCCTCGTGTCTGTCACTGCATCGTGACATAAACGCCATTGAAATGTTTTCATGGCGTCTCAACCTTTGGCCTGTTAATCTACGGTAAGCACTGAGGAACATTCTGGAGGGCTCGGTCTGGGTGTAAAGAGGATTTTAGGAGGACACAATGGCAGCTCTGTGGCTGGGCCTCTGCCGCTCATTCCACTCATAAAGGCCATCTTTATGTGCAGCATAAGCCCCGCCCCCAAAGGTCAGGTCATGGACAGGTCACTGTTCACACGTCTCCTACAGGGAAAACACATGGCAACACGTGTAAATGATAACTGTGACGAGTTTTACTGTCAGATGTAAACAAAATCACTCACAGCTGAGATTAAAAAATGACAATTTATTTCATTCATAAAAGAAAGAGAAAAATAAAATCTGCTTTTTGAATGAAAGGGTTCAAAATGAAGAACGGTGTTCAATTTTCTTGAATTGAAAGTGCTTGCGTTTTTGAAGTAGCAATTCCAAACAGAATTGTGAAATCAACTTAATACAATATCTGCATCACTTACTGCTGCAATTCATCATTTACAAAAATGAAAAAAAAACAAAAAACTATTCTTTATAGCACTTTTAGGGGAAAAAAATTAACAAAAAAGCTTAAAATCATAAAACATGCTATGACGATAATTATTAAAATAATGATTTATGTGATGAACCACTTCAGTGTTTGAGGACGTCAATAGAATATTACATGTACTGGCCATGTATAGGCCTACAACTACTGTTGTGGCAGCTTCCCAATGAAGATTACACTCTATTTAACCTTTCTCAAGTGGTTTATCCCCATTTATTATAATATTATCCTCTGCATTTTACATTTGTTCAGTGAAATTCATGTATTTTATTTAATTTACTGATCATGTCAGATGTCCATGAAAGCTCAGAATAAATTCAAAGGTTATTGGATTGAAAACAGAAGAAAAAGTGGCTTTTTCAACAGAAAATATCAATGACTGAACATAAAACGATGTTCTCCATCCACTGTCACTGATCTAACTCCATGGATCTTACTAGTGAATTAATGTTGTAGAAGATGACGGTGTTTCTACGTTCACTACGGAGCCTCTGAACGTCCAAATAGGTCATATCTGATGACCATGAAAAGATGACAAATTGTATTTTACGCCAGTTATTTACATGGATTGATAGAATTAGTGGATCAACAGGAATTAAACATTTTGCATCAGTAGATGATTTTGGTTGATGGTGGATATTTGGGTCGTTGAAGGTTAAAGTTGTGTTGCATCTGTAAAGTGTTTCTAAAAGTCATCATTTCCACCTGTTTACTGTGACGATTCTCTGACCAGAGCCTCATTTGGATAAAGTGACTGGTATTCATTGTATCATGTCCTCCTGATCTGAGGTCAGATTAATTTGGTCCTGTTTCAGGGGTCAAGATCGTGGGTCGGCAGCGAGGATGAGCCTCTGACTGGCTTCACCTGGCGAGGCGGCTGCGAGAGGGAGACCACGGGAATCCTGGCCTGGAGCGAGGTGTTTGTGGTGGAGAAACCAGACGGCTGCAAGGTCGGTTTAACGCTGACCACGGGTCAGTTCACCTGTACCAGACCTCCATCCACAGCAGAAACAGTCTTACAAATGCAAACAGCATGACTCAAACTAAGACCAAGATTAAAACTACAATCAAAGTATTAACCCTTAAAGATAGAATTATTTCTGTAGTCGCTTCCAAAGGAATTTTTGTCTACCTTTAACCTTTTCTAAATGATTTATGAAAATTTATAATATTATCCTCTGCATTTTTTGGGGTGAATCAGATATTTTCCCATTTTTAATTCACTTATGTAGATGTTCATTAAAGCTCAGAGTAAATTCAGAGGTTATTGTATCAACAGAAAACATAACATGCTGCACACTTTTAATACCCCTGGGACAAATATAGTGTAAAATTCTGTTGAAAGTTACTGCCCTATAATTTAGATTAGATTGTCTTTCTGTAAAACTTATTACATGTATATTTATATTTGAAAGTACTCGGATATTATAACTGCACAAGGCCATTTGACCTTGAAAAAGTAGGTTATGGTCAACTATTTTCAATAGGCTTCTGCTCCAAGATGCATCCACAGTATAAATTTGGTGCAGATATGTCAATGCATTCTTCAGATAATGTGATTATGTCGTTGAACGGATGGAAAGACAAACGACAAAATGATTACAATACCCCTTCAGCCAGAAGTTGGCCAAAGGGCTAAAAACTGAAGAAAAAGTGTCTTTATGCAAAATATATCATTAACATGAACATAAAAACAAGTGTCTACAACCTTATTTCATTCATTTTTTAAATTAATTTTGTTAATTTTATTATTTTATTTGTTTTTGTTTATTTTTTTGCCATCATTATTTTTCTTCACGTAGGCCAAATGGATCATATCTGATGACCATGAAAAAATGACAAACTGCATTTTACACTAATTATTTACATGGATTGACAGGATTAGTGGATCAACAGGTATTAAACAGTTTAGATTAAGGATGCAAATTATCGATTAATTCATTAATCATTAGTTGGTTGACCATATTGATCGATTTAACAATTAATTGGTAAGCGGTGATTTTCCTGAGAACCTGAATTTCTCTTTCAATAGGGTCTATAAGAATAAAAGCTAAATATTGTTTATATAGTTCATGAAAAATACATGTCATATTCCTTAATGATTGATTTATTGAACCATTGGATACAGTACAGGCACTGACATTTATGGAGTAGAACAAAATAAATTCTGCAGAGAAATTCAATTAAATAAATGGATCCGAAGAGGAGCAGTTTAGAAGAAATGGGCTTTTATGACTTTGCGTCACTACCTGCACGATGAGCTAGATTTCAGCCCCACCCCCCACTATCTTCCCATGGCCATCGGGGTGACGAGCATACCTTATATACTGTGGCCCAGATCAGGAGCCTGGAGGAGGTTTTCAACTTGTCACTGACCAGATAATCCAGATGACCGCGGACTAAACCAACCTCCCAGGAAAAACCACTCCGTCCAGGACCAGACTGATGCTGACCCCGCATATGTGCACATATTGGTGGGGGGTTTTGCTCCACTATGTCCCTAAAGCAATTCTAACTCGTCAATGCTACAATCCAGTTCGATGACTATCCCCGCCGCAGCGTGGACAAGCTGGCAGCCTTCAGACAGGTGTGGACAGGTGGACAACTCCCTCCAATATTCAACATCAGTGATGAAGCCTAGTTTAGGCAGTGGTACCCCCTACTGTCAACACCACAAACACCGCTGTGGAAAAGGGCAATTAACTGACAATATTGTAATTTAATCGAGCAAATTCTTATTGACAAATCATTGATGGCCGGTTAATTGTTTACATCCCTAGTTTAGATCAGTAGATGGTTTTGGTTGATAGTGGATGTTTGGGTGTTTAGGGATTAACTCAAACTTTTTGTGATGGTTTTACAGGTTGCAGTTCTACTAATCGACACACAGGGGGCGTTTGACAGTCAGTCGACCATCAAGGACTGTGCCACCCTGTTCGCCCTCAGCACCATGACCAGCTCAGTCCAGGTTAGTGGGCGGTCCACTCGATGGACGTCCATCATGTTCAGAACCACCTGATGTTAAACCCAGTGGGATCAGTGTGACCTTCAGGTTCTGGTGTGTTTGTGTTCCAGGTCTACAATCTGTCACAGAACGTCCAGGAAGATGACCTCCAGCACCTCCAGGTCAGTATCAGCTCCTCCTTTCCAGTCTCTGAGCTTCTCTATGAACACGGTGATTAAAGCAGAGTGTGTTTGTCCTCAGCTGTTCACGGAGTACGGTCGTCTGGCCATGGAGGAAGTCTACGAGAAACCGTTTCAGGTACGACAGGTCATCCTCACCTGGAAATGTTCAGACCAGGAGACCTGACTGTTCATTTATTAATCAGTGATTAAAATGCCTGCAGATTAATTCTATAGTTGGCAACAGATGGTCATTAGAGCTCTAACTGCACCGATGTGTGTTTTTTGTTCGTGTTCAGTCACAGGTTTATGATGAATCTTGTTTCCTGGATGAGTCAATTCCTTCAAACACATTAAAATATAAATAAATTGAAATATTATGAATAATCCAATATTTTTACTGTTTCAGTTTCTTGGTTGTATTTAATCGTACACATGAATCCTCTTTTAACAGTAGTTTATATTTAATGATGGAGATCTCTATAATATTATCTGTTGAAGATTAACAGATACGTACTCAAATATGAGTGAACAAAACAGAACTTAGAAGAACAGAAGATCAACAATGGTGATGTTCTGAAACGTCAGTGACACTAAAACAGAAACTAGAGCATTGAATAATGGTTTTAATTCAGATTAATTTTACTGTACATGTCAGAATGACCACAGGCGTTTTCAGCTTGGTTTAATACCGAATATGTGAGGGTCTGCTCTAGCGGTTTCTGGTTCCTTTCCTGTCCAGAGCTTTGTGTAGTTGTTGTCAAACCATGTCATTGTGGAACAAAATGACCTGCATTGACCAGTTTCTGCCTCTGATCCTGGATCTGTGTCTGTTTAGACTCTGATGTTCCTGATCAGAGACTGGAGTTACCCCTACGAGCATTCATATGGCCTGGAAGGAGGGCAGAGCTTCCTGGAGAAGCGGCTGCAGGTGAGTCGGACCCCGTTTGGATCTGAAATGGGTCAGATTGGATCTGGATTCTGATGTGTGTCCGTCTGTTCAGGTGAAGCAGAACCAACACGAGGAGCTGCAGAACGTCAGGAAACACATCCACTCCTGCTTCTCCAACATCAGCTGCTTCCTGCTGCCGCATCCGGGCCTCAAGGTGGCGACAAACCCGCACTTTGATGGCCGTCTCCGAGGTACAAGCAGCACGCTGCCGCGGGGAAAAGACAAAACAGAATGTGAAATCACAGGAGGTCTTTGGTTTCTGTGATTTATACATGACAATAGAAGAAAACAAATGTACAAAAAGAGAAAAACTTGGAAAAGTCATTGAAATTAAGACGATGAACTGTTTGGACAAGACAACTGTTGAGGTTTGATTGAACTAATAGTTTATTGAACTGTATGATATTTGCAAATTCTATGTGAGGCCAAGTGTAAAATAAATATAAATACAGACCTCGACAACCAACAGGGAGAAAACTTCATCCTCACAAGGTCCAAAAGTGAAACAAGTTAATATAAACACTGCATTACCTCTCAAAGGCTTTAACTAATATTTTGTGCCATTCTACATGTTTAAGTGCATTAAGACAAAAAACACGTGGCACAACAATCTTCTTCATTGTAACACTTACATGTTTCCCCCTGTGCAACACAAGGTATAAAAAATAAACCCACTAATCCATAATAATGCTCAATTATACATGACTTTAATTTTAGAGAAATAACAAAGCCATGATGTAGAGTAAATTTGTGGCAGTTAAAATAACTCATTAAACCCAGTGGTTTCCACTCAGAAACAACAATGAAATAAATGGCATGACTTTAAATTTAACTGTCAGGTTTTTCCTCAAATGTCAACAGTAAATCTGCATTTCATTTAAAGCACTTTTAAAGTGTCAAGAAAATACTTGACAATAAAAAAACAGGATAGTGAATCAACCAGTCAGATTTAGAAAAAAAAAAAAAGTCTAAATAGAATCGATATCGTGGGGTTTTCTTACATCAAGTTTGTTCCTTTTTAAAATTGGACCAGGATCAATGACCCTATTTACATTCCCACTAACCCTCTGATCATTATCTGTTTTTTTTTTTGAGTTATTAGATTATTAGTGATCATATAAACAGTATAATCTGAAATGTTTTATCAGATAATAGAAGTAATCTGATTGAGAAATCAGATTAACACACCTGGATTTCTCCCCAATACTCTGATGTCTTCATGCATGTATACCTGGTAATCTGATTTTAGTTTTACATCTGCACATGTGGAAAAACAATTAAATCATAGAAAACAGAAATGACGTAGTCATACATGAGCTGAAGACAATAACAGGAAGTTTGATTCTACTGTACGTACATATGCCAAAAGAAATCCAATAATGGACAGGAACATCTAAATCAGGGTGTATCGATTTCTAAAGTGCATGTAATTGCATCAGATCTGATTATTCCAATTATCTGATTCTTAACAGCTATTGGATTTATAAGGTCATGTAAACGGACTCATTAAGACTTAAAGCTCCTGACGTCCACTCGCGTTAATTTAAAATGTTGTGAGCAATGGTTGGACTTGTCATTCGTCATGGAGATGATCTGTGACCACTGCTACCGTGGTTGTTTACCTCCAGCTCTCGTGTTCTGATTCGTTCTGTGTTCGTCGGTTAAATCTGCTGTTGCTTGTTTCAGATATTGATGAGGAGTTCAAGAAGGAGCTGGTGAACCTGGTGCCAACGCTGCTGTCTCCAGAAAACCTGGTGGAGAAAGAGATCGGAGGAGTGAAGGTCACCTGCAGAGATCTGCTGCACTACTTCAAGGTCTGACCAAGTCACCATCGCCTGACACACATGTCCACCTGGAACAGTTTCACTTTATCCAGTACATTCACGTCTGTAAATCTGACCTGAACTGTGTTGACATCTGTAAATGAAGGGTTAAAGGTCACTCAGTTAGTCCACGGTGACAGAAGGTCAAAACACAAGAGTAATAGGGAAATGTATAGAAGACAATAATACTAAATGAAAATTACATTCATAATATTTGGAGAGAAACGTCATTACAAGAAAAATCTAATTTTTTTATAACAAAATTTAATTGGTTTTCATTCACAAAGAATGTAGTTCTGGTCCAACAGAACTTCATACTGAAGACTTTTCAACATTTCTTTCTCTCTCTTGAAGGCACCATGAAAACTATGAAGAAATGTAGAACACTGAATGCATATGTCAGTCTTTGGTTGTCTCTGAGGCTAATTCCAGGAAATAGACAGGTCCCAACATGCTAATATAAAAGCAGATGCATTCAATAAATGTCTACATAAACACAAAAATATTAAATACAGCATCAGCGATAAACATCATGTACTGTTTTGTGCCTCTTTAACCGTGTGTAGAATTAACATCATCTTAGAGGTGTTGTCTCTGTGTCCATTTGGTTTAATCCCATAATGCCTCAGTGGAGTCATCTCTGCTCTGGTCATGTGATCCACACACAATAAACTTAATACACAAAGCATTAATTTCAAACCAAACATTTTTTACAGGTATGTTTTTAAAATCACCATTTACCAATTTCTGACACTTAAAATCTATTTTAAATGACTTTAGAAACTCAAAAAATGAAATATGAGAAACATAAAAATAAACTTCACCACTAAAAACCTCTGACAGTTACAAAGAGGTAAAAAATATTTCACCTTTAGATGAATAAAATTATATTCACATGAAGAAAAAGTCATTATGACAAATTCACATCATTATTAACTGATATTAAACTGCGAACAGTAAATCCATCAACTCAACAGAATCTGTCAGACTGATGATAGTTTTTACATCTGCTGTGATATTTTCAACACTTTTGCTCATAATTTTGCATCTGAATCAAATCTAATAACATGAAATAAAAGCTGCAGAAAAACTCAAAACCTCCCTCTGAATGTCCACGTTATCAAGGCTCCACCAAGGCACTGAAACCACATCCAACGAGGTCTTAGAGTCCAGAAGGACATGGTTCTATCAGGACTCTGAACCGGTTTAGGGTGAATTCTCAACAGAAACATGTTCACATCCATTAATATCAATAAATGTTGAACATTTTAGTTTATAGACTGGTTTTTGGTTCTGAGTCAAAGTAGAATCAGTGATGAAACCATGTCTGAGCCCATGAGTTTCTGCTGATTTAGTTCATTCATGAGTTTGATGTAAATAAATAAATATAAATACATGAACACATGCGTATAAATACTAAAGACAGTAAATAGAGTAATTTCAAGACCTTGTTGATGTTTTTTTGTTTCTTGTTCATTTATTAATGATTCTTTGTATATTTTATTTGTTCAACCTTTATCTGAGCTGCTGGACTTTTGTGTCCTCAGGCCTACATGAAGATCTACCAGGGCGAGGAGCTTCCTCATCCTAAATCAATGTTGCAGGTCAGTCCCACAGCGCCTCCTGCTGGACATGGCACTGCCCTGTCAGACCTGATGTGTTTGGTTACAACATGAATCTGCTACATTCACTCTAGTTATGAGTGTTTTTAATCCACATATAGTCTGAGTTCAGCCAGTTTTAATCAACTTTAATGAACCTCATTCCAACAATCGAAGATAAAAATTATTATTGTTATTATTATTGTTATTATTATTATTATTATTATTATTATTATTATTAGACACCGTCACCACCACACCATCGATCTGTTGATATTAGTTAATGCACAAACATCTGATTATTTGTTGACTATCATATATAGTGACAGATTTTCAGATAAAAACATGTTTTGCACTTTTATTTGTCAAATTATCAGGGAGCTATGTCACTGTGGATCGTTGACGCTTCAAAGCTGTTTCTATAGCAGTTGTTTCAATTTCATTCATTCAATCAAGATAATCCTCATTCACCAAAATATTAATTCACCCATAGTTGTAATATTTTGATCAGTCACATCAGAACTGAAGGCAGTTTGTTTTTATTCTTTTTTTAATCCAAATATTTATTTCTTCTTTCCCATTTGTTCTTTTCTTTTTCTTTCACTTCCTGTTTAGCGTTAATGTCTTTGTGGTTTATTTTCTGTCTGTATGTTGCTGACTTCCTGGTTGATGTTGTTGTTGTGTCTGAAGACTCGAACTTTGTTTAATCTCAGATTCGAACAGAGGTTTTTAATTTTCCATCTGAATGTTCACCATCACACTCTGGGTTTCCATTTCCATGGTTACATACTGATTGGTCCTTTGTTTCCCAGGCGACGGCTGAAGCCAATAACCTTGCAGCTGTCGCTGGCGCCAAAGACATGTACACCCGTAGCATGGAGCAAGTAAGTGTCCACACGCTGCTTTCCGTTTTCACCAAAAACTACCTCACCGTTAATGTGTCTTCTCTGACCTCAGATCTGCGGCGGAGACAAACCCTACATTTCGCCGGCAGAGCTGGAACGTCACCATGTCGAGCTCCGCCAGGCATCGGTGCGACACTTCCGCTCTGTTAAAAAGATGGGCGGCGAGGATTTCTGCCGCCGCTACCAGGAGCAGTTGGAGGCAGAGCTCGATGAGACCTATGCCAACTTCACCAAGCACAACGATGGCAAGAATATCTTCTACGCGGCGCGGACACCTGCCACGCTGTTTGTTGTCATGTTCGTCATGTATGTGGCATCGCTGGTCACCGGCTTCGTGGGCATCAACTCCGTGGCCACGCTGTGTAACCTGGTGATGGGCGTGGCCCTGACGGCGCTCTGCGTCTGGGCTTACGTTAAGTACTCTGGAGAGTTCCGCGAAGTGGGTGGAGTCATCGACCAGGCAGCAGACATCCTGTGGGAACAGGTGAGTCTCCTTCTGTTCAGTCACAGGAAGTAGACTTCCCATTAGTCGTCTGTCAATTAGAACAGTCGGACATCCTCCTCATCCTTTGACAATAAAAACCTACAGTGAGGTCAGTTTAATCACATGACCTGATGGTCACTGTCGACTCTAAACCAGTGCTTTTCTGAACGTGGACTGTGTATTTCTGTTGTCTTCATCCTCCTCTTCCTCCTTTTTTTCTCCTCGTGCCTCCAGAGGACGCCTCGAAAGGTGAGTGATCACCTCCTGGTTGATTCAGGTTCCGTGTTTTGATAGAACCGGTCGGCTCCACGACAAGAACCACATGTGTTTCAGATCAGTCCGTTTTTTGTTTTTTTTTCTGCTCGCCTGGTTTATCTGTTTGATGGAGGTTGTTTGGACTGAAAATCCAAATGTTCTCAAAGCATTTCTTATTAAGATGTTCCAAAAAGTCTCTGTGCTGCCTCCTGCTGGTGGAGGAATAGAAGACGGTCAATTTAAGGTTCATTTAATCTCTATGTTCATATGATCAGATATGTTTATTTCACCTGTATTTATTCTTCAGTGTTGGAATGAGCATTTGGTATCAGGCCACCAGAGGGCGCTGCTCTGAATCAGCCTTTTACCTGCCTGTTCGACCACATGGATTAGCATATTTCAAGTCACTACATTTCCATAAGACAAGTCCCCAACTGAACCAGACTGAGTCAACTCTAAAGTACTATAATATACAATAGTGGGGACAGGTGGTAACCACACTGCTCTCCAGCCAGGAAGTCAAACAAGAAAATCACTTTTCACTGTTTTTGGTGGCGGTAGGAACAGTATGAAGACTTTTTTGACATATCATAGTGTTACAGACCTTCCTGAAATTGATTTTACTGTATACCCAAATAACTTACATTGGATATTTAATCACTACTTACTGATGCATGTCCCAATTGATGTTATGTTTCAATTTCACATTATTTCTGGAAATTATTGGTTCCAAATTTCAACACTGCCCCCATAGTTCCTGGTGGTACTGCAATATAGGTTCTGTTTGGTCTGAATCTGTACGGAAATTTAGAAATACAGATGAAATGAACACAGGAGGGACAGACGGTGTATCCAGATGTGAATCTTATGGAGAATAAATGAACCTAAAGACATTTTCTGTCATTTGAGTTTAGTTTGTGTCTTTTATTGCCTTTTTTATTTCATTAGTTTTTGTTAAGAGACAAAGTGGGATAAAAATGAATCATTGTGAATGAACCTGAATATTTCCAACATGAATAAAAGTCTGACATCTTCAGGGATGTTTGGAAGAAAGAATATGCTGCAATTTAAACTTTCATTAATAGAAACATTATCAAAAAAGATGCAGATGGGTTTTGTTGTTCATCTATAGATTGTTTTTGCACCTTTTTTAACCAGTGCTCTTCCTCCTCTTCTTTCTTTTTCCAGATTTTCTCCAAACTCTTCGAAGTGGCTCGGAGTCGAGTTCCATTGGGAAACCTAATTCCGGCGCCACGGCCTCGACTCGCATCCAACAACAATGTGAAGAAGAAAAACTAGCGTCACGCCTTCTGTCCGTCACCTTCAGCCTCCTCTTCCTCACCGTATGCTGGGTTTGGAAACGACGGTTCGAGTGGGTCTGTGTTCATCCCGTAGACAACATAAGGACTTGCTGTAGACTAGGACAAGGCGGTGTGAGTTTTATTTGGTGTCAGTGGGCGGGGTTTTAGGTATTTATTTGTGGGTGGGGCCATCATTCCATCACCGAGCATCATCCCAGGTGAGTGTTCACCTGTGGGACGACGTCTCGACATTAATGATTCCCATTTCTGTGAATGTATGATGACATGCGTGACCACAGACCCTCCTCCTCGCCAGGGGGCGGAGTCACAACCAAAGTTTACAGCTTTACCTATAGAGGCTCCGAGATGGAACCGGCAGCAGAGTAGCTTTAGTACAGCGACCACATGACCGCAGCACGTTTTCTACATTAACCCAGAATCTGAACGTCAGGGTCCGACATCACACACAGAGTGAAATAAGACATTTTAGACAAAAAACACTTCAATAATGAAGCGGGGGGGGGCGGCGGAGAGACTCACAAATTTTCAGGGAAATAAATACAGAAATCTAAAAATCACACAATCAGTTGAAAACCTGATTTAACCCTTTCATGCATGTTGTATAGTTCTTCAAACTTCAATTAAAACCACAATGTTTGCAATAATTAGCCCAAATTAGTGGTCTTAATAGTAATACGCAGCATTGCAATTATTACCTGATATTAATTAATTTAAGAGTTGATGCCTCTGTGATTTTAATACATTATATAGTCATTAATGTTGATACTGATGCCAAACTATTAAATCCACAGTGAATATGTAGTTTAATGGTAAATCTCATATTTTGTGTAAACATGTTCATAGACAAACCATCAAAATGAGAACTGAATCCAGTTGGACATGTCATGTATGAAAGGGTTAAATAATCAATGAACTGAAGAGTCACACATTCACAGCAAAAATCTGAAAATAGTTGTAAAAGTATGAAAATTACAAAAAATTCAAATATTCCTGTAATTATGAACCTTGAAAAGACATAAACCTGTTCCATTTGTGTCAGATTTCCATTTTTCTCAGTAAAAACTCAAAGAATGATGACATCAACTTTTCTTGAAATTATGCAAAAAACTCTGAAGTTCTCCTTCACAGCTGAGTTCGAGCGTTGAGTTTATGATTCTGGGAAAAAGTAGAAAAACCGTTGAATAAATGAATAGTGTTGGAGTTGGATCATTGTGGATGTGGAAATCCACCGTGATGATCATAAACCCGGGTTCCCACACTGAGACGAATTAAATTACATTTAATCAATGATCAAACAACCCCAATGGACAAGTGGTCCAGTTCAGACCATACCTGGACCCGTCTGATTCTGTTGGTCAGACCAACGGCGAATTTACTGACAAACACATCAGAGTCCAACTGGAAACTAAAGAATGAGCGTTTCTGTTTGTGTAGATGAGATGATCATGAAGACAAAACTATCAACTCAAGACTGTAGAGATGAAATGGAAAATCTACTGAGACGAACGTCTGTAACGCTGCGTTCACACTGCAGTTTTTAATGGTCAGTTAGAATTTTTTGCCAAAATCTGATTTTTTAAAATTTTTATATTTATTTTTTTTCTGATTCTCATTTTAATGTAAATGTGATGTCATCAGACTCATGTTTGAACAACCTATGTCCTGAAGTGATGTCACATGCATCATACTGTTTATGAAGTAAATGTGGATCTTTCCTGGTTTCCTCCTCCAGCGCTGAACTGTGGCATCTGTCACATTTCAACGATGTAAAAGTCAGATGAAATGTGACGTGACCGTTTAAACTGAAGTCACATTGAAAACATCAGACATGAATCAGATTCAGGACTGGATATGAAAGTGTCCTGGTCTGATTTGTGCTGTTCAGACATGAGTCACATATGGCTAAAAACCTCAGATTTAGGTTTGACCTTCAGTGTGGATGTAGCGTTTGTGTCCTTCATGTCTCAGCAACAAGGCTTCGTGATACGTTCAATGGTTTCCAGATAAACGCGACATAAACGTCCAGATAACTGGTGTCTTTAGATGAATCCTGTCTCATTTCCTCCTGTTCTTTCCAGACCTGAAGGACTTATCTTCATCCACATGAAAAACACTAAGAACACGACAAACACTTTTACACAGCGTCGGCGTTTCTGTTTTAAGCCAAAACTGCGTCAGTCGATGAATCGTCTTCATTCCATCCACGTCTTCATCACCTTTGTCACCACCCGTGCTTTTGTTTTTGTACAGTTGAGTTTTTTTACAGCTTCATCATCATCACAGGGCATGTGTATGAACTATACATATATAAATATGAATTTTCTAGACCTTTTGTAGCTGGAGGGACGTCGGCCGCTCGGATTCACTGGATGTAAAGGAATGCTTTGTGGTTTGTGGATATGTCCAATAAATTCCTTTTTTATATATGAATATATTTGTAAATTTAACCTGACATGAGCACTGCGACTCCACCCCCCGCTGCAAAGAATGTTTATAATCTGGACTTTATTTCCTTTTCTGTTTCTTTGGTTTTCTGTTACATTTTAAACGTATTTTCGTTAATTTATTTTTCAATACAATATTAAACCAAACTCCTACAACACATGGTGTGGAGACTTGATTGATTATTGCCTTTCATATCGATGCATTGTCTCTGAACCAGTTAAACCAGTGGTCACCCCCTACCCCAACAAAACAAAGATGGCTCAAGTATAGCTGTACTGAAACAAACATCAATGAATGAAGGTTTTATTTACATATAAAAACCACAAACAAAAGCAAATTAACATAAGACAAATAAAAAAATTCATATTTGACAAAAGACCTAATACAGTGAGTGTTATTTCTTCATCTGTAAAGGAGTGAAGAAGTAAACACTTAATTGACCTCTTTATTACAACTCACAAACTATCAATCTATATTATACATGTAGGCTATATACGTTTTATCACTCAATAGAATAATTGTACATGTTAAATATAAACCCATATAAATACAACATACAGTTGATCAATGGTTTTCAAAATAACCATTTTCCCTTTTTTGCCTTTGAATAATTTGTGTAAATTAAATATTTGCTTGAACAATACAAATAAACTCAACCAGACTCTGAAACGATACTTTAACAAAAAATAAACGAATTATACTGCTATTATAAAGGGGTTTGTTTTTTTTTTTTGGAACAAAAGATTTTTTCTCTAACAAAGGTGCATATTTGAACAGTATTAGTATTAAATTGGCCTGTTTTACATTGAACATATTCTCAGAACAGTGAAGTCCAAGCTGCAAAAACTTTTTCTTTTCAGTAAAAATCTCGTCCATTCAAACCTACAGTAACAGATAAACACTGGTCTGTTGAATGTCCATAAAATGAGTTCAGGCTCTGACATCCATGCATCTTTTCCATATGTTACATGTTCTGATCTGAAGGAAAAAAGTAAAAACTGAGTTCAAACATGTTTCTTTGTTCAGATTAGACGTCGAGTCTAAATGTGACTCTTCTGTTAGTTGTAAACATGGAACCAGTTCAAGACCACGTCCACATCAGGGTTTATTCTATTTTGTCAGTGCTTAAGTAGCAACATAACTTCATAGTTTGTTTATTTTAATCTGAAGCAGAGAATCAAACTCTGTGTAGAACATCATAGATGAAGATGTTCTCTGGTTTTATGGGAGTTAATGGACGTTGAGTTAGAAAAATCCCATCTCACATCAGCCCTTTAACTTCAACAAACATTTACATTCAAACTTATTACAGCAGGATTTGAGCAACGTTTTCAGATGTGTCCTCACATTGATTCTAGTTTTAACTCCATTTTACTGTCAGGAATCACATCTGAACTCACTTCCTGTTGATGATGTTGCTACCTGTTTTCCATCCATTTAATCTGCATTTAAATCTTGCATCTCATCACACAATTAATCCAAAAGAAGCAAAAACTGTCCAATGTGTAAATGAGTTCAGGTTTTGGACTAATCTTTACATCAGGTGATCTGACCTTTGACCTTGTGTTGGAACATTCCAGAGGAGGTTGAGTTTTATAAATGAACGTTTAGTTTCAGGAGTTTGTCGGAATCAGATTCTCTCATATAAAGTCTTTAAATGGGGAGTTTTCAGTCTCATATTGACCATAAATCCTGTATGAAGCGGTTGTCACCTCCAGACGTTAAATCAATGTAACACTGTGTCCACAAAGTCTCTTTACAATTTAGAACATTTATTACAAAAGCAATTGATGAGATGCGTTCATCACATTTGTTCTATGGACTAATCAAAGTTATTAATCCCGTTGTGGGATCATGTGTAATCAAATCATTGGTCTATTTATTTTCAATGGCAGATCAATTACTGCAAATGTTGACCTTGACCTTTGACTGAATATGTGGCTGGATGACCTTCAACCAACCATGATTTTCCAGGTAGATGGTGCACCATCAGTACCAGCTGACTGATGGATTGGAAGGGATGACCCAATTCCCTTGACACCTCGTTCACCAGATATCACTGCCCCAGATTTCTTTCCATGAGGTTATATTAAAGATATTGTGTATCGAACAAAGATACGGGACATCAACAACCTGAGGGAAAACATGACTGATGCCACTGACACAACTGATGAGGCTATGATCCAACCAACATGGAAACAAATCCAGTACCAGAGGTGTCAAAAGTATTCACATTCATTCCTCAGGTAGAAGTATAGACACTAGGGTTTAAACCAGGGGTCACCAACACGGTGCCCGCGGGCATCAAGTGGCCCATAAGGACCACATGAATGGCCCGCAGGCCTGTTCTAAAAATAGCATTACTCGCAAGTGAGCTGCATCTAAAATGTAATTTTTTTTCTGCCGCTATTTTTTTAATCACACTTGCATTTATATAGATTTGAAAATAATGTATTAAAATAAAAGAATTAAAAATATGTGTATTATACGTGAAGTTTAGGTGAACTCTGACCTAGTTCAAAGGTCAGTATTGTGCGCGTGACAAAACCTTCGCGCTTGTGCAGAGTAACATGGCAGAAAAAAGAAAGACAACGTATCATTTTCAAAGCGAATGGAAGGAAGAGTTCTTTTTTACTACTGTGAAAGGAAGCTGCGTGTTTCATTTTCGAATGCGGCGACAGCAAAGCGGCACGACGTGGAACGACACTTCACTACGCGTCCTGAAAGCTCCAGTGCGAACTACCCACGAGGAAGCGATCTGCGGACAGAACAGGCCTGTGAGCTGGAGGCAGCAGGGGATGAGCGGCGGTCTGTTCATTCATTCATTCATTCATTCATTCATTCATTCATTCAAAAGTATGTTTAAAAATGTAACAGATTTTGAGCAGAATTGCAGCAGATTTGTTCAGTTAAAAATGTGATAAGATTTAATATGAAAGTTGATTTTTCATAAATATTACATCACTTTTTCAAACATGGTTCAACATATAGTTCATGAATTGTTAAAAGGGTTTGCCAGTGACTGGTGAAAACTGGACTTTTTTTTCTATTAAATGTAGAAATGATCATCTGAACAATTGCTGAGATTAAGAAAAATAGTGTTGAACGTTGAACATTGATATCTGTTTCCCACTCTAAGTTGTTGATAATTAACTATTGATGTATGTATATACATATATATACACACACACAATTTGTTATTTTAGAGGAGTGTGTCAAGCTGGGAGCCCTTCACATGACTCGGTACCCATGAAGTAGCTCTTGCTTTCAAAAAGGTTGGTGACCCCTGGTTTAAACAGACTTCTGTAGAAGTGGAAGTATCAACTGAAGCTCAAGTAAAAGTACTGGTTTCAAAACTACTTAAAGTATAAAAGTAAGTTTTAGAAGAAAAAAATGCCATTAGGACAAAGCTTAGGTGGTGCCTGTAGTGTACTACCCACCTCCCCCAAAAAATGTACCTAAGGGCCATAATGACTTTGTTATATTCAGATGTTAATATTGAAAAATGTGGGATGCATTAGTCTACCTGTTTGAGCCACATATATGCCCATTGGAAATGAAGGCATTTTAGTATAATGGAAATATATTAAAGAACCATATATGTGCACTACTAAGCATTAACTTGTGTTTCATGGAGCTGAAGATATGAGGACTAGTTGACTATAAGTATTGGAATGGTGGAACCTGTGAGGGCAATGGATGTAAGAGAACAAAACTGGACAAGAAAACTGGTGTACCCAGGGCAGGCTTAGTAACACTTACCCTTGTATGGTTGTCTATATACAGTAGGGTGGTTGGGACACTCCAGTTCTCTTGAGTCTCTGCCATGGACATCTTCATACTGGGCTACATATGCCTGCTATGTCCTTGCTGGAGTGTGATGTGATTTGTGTCATGTGCAGGTGCGATGGATCGCGTACAAACCAATAGGATGTTACAATGGTATATGTTTATACTTCTCATCCATCCACAATCAAATTCACTCTATCCAGATGGCACAATATACAGTGGCTTGCAAAAGTATTCATACCAATTGAACTTTTCCACATTTTGTCACGTTATGACCACAAACATAAATATATTTTAATGGAATTTTATGTGAAAGACCAGCATGAAGTGGCTTCATGGCCACGAAGTGGCGAACTGTGAAGTAGAAAGAAACTGATACATGATTAGATGTTTTTTTTTTTTTTTATTTTTACAAATAAACTGAAAAGTGCAGTGTGCAAAAGTATTCAGCCCCCCTGAATCAATACTTTGTGGAACCACCTTTTGCTGCAATTACAGCTGCAAGTCTTTTGGGGTATGTCTCTACCAGCTTTGCAC
>JAPQRP010000001.1:34029508-34042187 GCA_037367295.1 Apogon hyalosoma
TATATGTATGTATGTATGTATGTATGTATGTATGTATGTATTATAGGTTATTCTATTATTTTACTGTATGTGGCCCCTGAACTAAAATGAGTTTAGTTTGGTTTATCTTCTTTCATTGTTAACTTGGGATTAATTAACATCCATCTGTCTGTTTCACAATGAGAGAAGGTTCCAGAAAAAAGTGTTCATCCATTCGGAGGCAAAAGGAAACGTACCAAGTTCATCAAAAACAGTGGCACTTAAAGACAGAAAATGTGATGCAACTCGTCAAGTTCAGGTTTGAGGAGCAGAACCATGATGTAGAGCCAGGAGAAGAACCACTACGGAGAACCAAAAGCAGAACCATGACTGAGAACCAGGAGCAGAACCATGACTGATAACTAGGAGGAGACCCACCTACTGGCACTGAAGGTCAAAATCCTCCTCCTTCTGGTCATCTCCACATACATCATCAGCACTAACATCATCATCATGTTGAAGGTTCTACTGGTTCTGTCAGTTCTCCTTTGCAGATCAAGAACCTTAACTGAAACTCTCCTGATGTTAGTGACATGAGATGAACTCGGTCATGAGACCAAGAGGAAATTAGACCTGATGGATCTGACACAGACAGAACATTTTATTGAACAGGAACGTGGAGATCACACGTCAGGATCTCAGAATAGAACCAGCAGAACATGTTATCAACACCTGAACCACAGTCCTGAGGAACCTGAAGAACCATGAAACCCATGTGACCTGATCATGAAGAACATGACTGTACATCTGTTGGTTCAAATCCAAATGTCTGGTCCAACATCAGCAGAAACACCTCGGTTTGTCCAAAATAGAACAACAGGAACGGAGACAAAGTATAATGAGACAATGGAGACCAATCTAAAATACAGAACATGGAGAGAAGTTCTGACAACCTGTACCTGCTGGATGTGATGGAGTTGGACCAGTTCTACCATGTGTTCTCTGACATTTTTCTGGTTCTTTGAGACTCATTACTGCAGTGATGTGTGCACTGGTGCATCTGGTACCAGATGGACCTGTGTCTGAACCTCTGATCTTCAGGAGAACCGGGTCTGAACTCTGGTGGACTCCAGGTCTGACCCCTGGTGAATCTCTGACATTGGACCTTTAAATGGAAGCTGCTGTACTGGAGGATGCTGGGATATTTTTAGGATGACGATGCTGAGGATGAGAATGACGTCCGGGGGGCGGGGCTCCTCTGCTCTCTTTAACCTCAGCAGTGCTGACGTCAGACCGGATAAGCCGCTAAAAGCTGCGCTGTGTGTAGGCTCCGGGAGGGACGGACTCCTCCTCCTCCTCTTTGTCTCCATGCGGATCTCCCCCCTCCCGCTCCGACACAAACACCGAGCCTTCCCCAGCCGCCGCCCCGACCTGCCGCTGCCTCCGGCCGGCGGAGCGTCCCGGCCGAGCCCCGCTGAGGTGGCCTGGGTCCCGGGGAGGGATGCTGGTCCCGGACTGAGCCGAGCCCGACGCCGCGGAGGAAGCAGGACGTGACCGGGCAGGATGCCTCTGACTCCGGTCAGTGAGTCCGAACAGGTATGGCATCCCAGAGCCCTGTGCTCCGTCATCGATTATTGATCAGGTATCGATCAGTGCTGATGGGATTCTGTCTAATTGGTCTCATTCTGTGCCTTCATGGACTTTAATCGAACACTGTCGGTGTTTGGGTTGAGTTTCATTCATTTACATGTTTCCGTTTATTTCTAATCACAGAGGAAGTTCAAATATTATGGCATTTAATGCTTTTATTTGTCTTCCAGTGAATATTTTTATTTATATGTTTGTATGAGGCTTGAATTACATTCTTACTAATAATGGGATTAAAATGTTAAACATTTTATTAACGTAAGAAGATGGAAGGATAAGAGGTGTTACTGATCTGATTGATCAGGTGATCTGTGTTTTGGTCGGTGTCTGTTTTTCAGTTGTTTGTATCCATTTACATCCATCATCAGGTTCAGGAACAAAAAACACAAAACAAGGTGTAAACAGCAACTACCGTGACCTGTGACAGAACTTGTGTGTAGTTTTGGTGTTTATTGGATGAAGATCAGCTGATCCCAGAGGACATGCCCATGTCCACAGTGTAACTCCACTGATGACCACTAGAGGATGCTCTGTTCAGAATGTACTCGGGTCAAAGTGAAACTAATGGAAATGGGACAAACATATATTCGTGTTTTTAAGTGACATTATGAGGCCGTCAAATTGAACCATCACCATTTTTCCAGCTCCACCCCTTTTGTCCAAATACGGACTCTTCCGGCTCTGTTCACCTTCAACTCTAAATTGGTCCAAACCTGACATTTCTGTTTATATTTGAGTCTGAGCTATGAAAATCACATGGATCTCATTCTGTTGTAGTTTTCATCTCCGTTCGTGTTCGAAGATCAGATTCAGATCAGACTTTGCACTGTGTACACCAACCTGTCAATCAAAGCCCAACATGGCTACTTCACTTTAATGGATTAGGACTTATCAAAGGGTCCAAATAAAACCAATAGAACCAAAATGACCCCTGGGGGAAAAAACACTTCAGGGTAAGTGTATGGGAGCATCTAGTGGCTGCTAATGGTATTACAACTTTAACGTTGTAAAGAACTGGACTCGATGTTTCTGTTCAATAGAGGGTAAAATGTGTGGAACGTTTCCCAAGAAAAAAACCCAACATAATTTAATATTAAGCATTTGCAAAGAAATTTGAAACACTCAAAATTAATGAAAATGTATTAATTCAAACTAAACTGAAAATAATAAAAGTTGTGACACCTTGGTAAAAGTAGAAGAACTGGTTCTTTACTGCAGTGATGGAGACCTAAAGTACAGGTTCTGAAACGTCTTCAAAGCAGAAAAATCTAAAGAACTGAATCTAACATCGTATTTGTTTAATGTTCAGACAGTGAAACCTCAGAGATAAGACTGAAAATAATGACCATTAACTTCACTACAAAGTGTGAATCTGCTGGTTTGGACTTCCATAAGGTTTTCTTTTCTATCAGTCACTGTTTCATCTGTTTAGGTTGAAATCAGATGAATGTTGGATAATTCACCTCAAACTGAAATTAAGCCCAGTTTGGAGAATGTGAAAGTTTGAACATTGTATTAAAATGTTGGAGTCACTTTCCTGAAGGTCAGTGTTGAAGTGTTATTGGACAGTTTGACCTGGTTGTTTTGTTCTTTAACCTTCAGATCTGTCAGACGAGCGGCTCCACCACTTGGTTCACTATTGATTTTTTTTTTCCCAGAATACACCTGGGCATGTGATACAGCAGCTCCTCCATGAGTCACATTCAGAGTTTTGTGGTGTGGTGCGATAGTTTTTCAGTTTTTGGTTTAACCCACCCTGATGCCCCGGGCTTCCTCTGTCTCCATGGCAACTCATGGGTTTACTCTGGGATTCCCCCACCGTCGGCGTGGAAACACCCTCATCTCTGAATAAAAATAATGACACATGACGCCTTAGAACTCGTAAGTATTATTTACAGAATCCGAGGCTGAGGGTGGTTTTAATGAATACTGAGGTCATTATATAATGACAGTTACTTCATGGTTCATTTGGTGAACGTCTGGTCTGTTAAAGTGTTTCCTAAAGTCAAAAAGTCATAACATAAATATATTCAGTCAGTATCATAGAAGAGGAAATAAACCTGAAGATACTTTTCAGAAATCAGACAATTTTTTTTTTATTAATCTTTTATCAAAGAAGTTGTTGATTAATTTAATAGTTAACAACTAATTAATCATTGTATCACTGTAGGTCAAATTAAGTTGAATTCAACATTAAATATCAATATTTGATTAAACTGTAACAAATTGCAATAGAAAAAAAAGATTTTTACTGATATGTTTTCATGAAATATTAATTCAGTCTGACTTAGATAATAAGTATTCATTAAGTTTAAATGTAGTTTTCTTGAGAAATTAATTTGCTTCAACATTTATGTTGCAGTTTAGTTTTGTAAAAATACATTTTAAAGAATGTCTCACATTTTGTAGATTTAATGTTTCGTATCACTTTGTCGATGGGCAGTATTTTTACAGAGCACATCTTATGTTTTTGTTTTTTGTTTTTTAACATCAAATTCTCCAGGTTTTTTGACTCAGCTTGATGTGTGGTCTGACAATGACCTACTCTAAATACAATGGTACCCATGAGCCTCAGCTGCTGTTGCCATGGAGATGAGGCCTTAGACTACGGTGTTCCTCAGGGCTCTGTCATTGCTCCACAAATCTTCTCTATTCATAGTACGTATCCTTCACCTTGGTTCATGTAATGGGAGAGTCATTAGTCACTTTTCCATTGGATATCTGCACAAAACTTTACCGATATTTACTAAATGTAAAAAAAAAAAGAAGTGCGTAATGTCGGTTTTTCTGTTAAATCACAAATGCGATAATATGTTTATTTATTAATCATGAGATGACACGAGAAGTCATGCCATAAACATGTTGATGAATGTAAATATCATGTTGATTTACAGATATATTCATTATTATTATATATTACCCCTCTATCCCCTACTAAATTACAAAAAAAAAAAATTTTCCTGGTGTGTCCACACATACCACATCAAGTTTATTTTAAAATTATTCTTCTTCACTTGTTGTAACGTCCATTAACAAGTTTTTTTTTTTTAATTCACGACTCTTGTTGCGGAAAAAGGTCTTTGCATTGCAGTTTTGCGTGATATACCATTTGTGCTACGCATGAAAAATCTCCTCTTGCCAGTACAAAAACTTTTAATCAAAAAACAAGAATTTTGTTGAAATTATCATTTTTCCATTAGGTAAATTTTTATGTGCAAATTATATTCACGCAATTTGAGGATCAATGGAAAAGCGACTATTGAGAATCATCATTCAGTATTACAGTACCCATGAGCGTCAGCCGCTGTTGCCATGGAGAGCAGCCATGGCAACAGCTAAAGTAGTGCATTTTGAGATTAATTCATTTTATTGAATGTTGGTTAAAAATGCAGAGTTCAACAATCAGTGTGTCTTAACGTAAACTGAGAAGGGAAAAATGTGTCAACCATTAAAACAAGTTGTAAAAAACACACAATCTAAATAAAAAACATATAAAAGTAAATGAGAAACTACACATGAAAAAAAAATCCACCTTTAAAACCTAATGGTGTAGTTTTGGTTCACTGATATAGGTGGACTTTATAATAACGAGAGAATCTGAGGCTCTGTGATTGGATGGTTGTTGATGAAATGCATCCTGGGAGTTGTAGTGTTAACACAGCTTTTATCTGAAAAACACAAGCACCAGTGAAGCCTGTTTTTATTTAAGTTCCTTTAATCGACCTGTTGACAAGGTTCAGTGACTTAACCTCAGTCTGTGACAATGTGATGACTGTAACTAAAGGATGGAGAACCACGGTCCAGTTCTTGTCTGAGCTTCACCTGTTGCTCTTCTGAGCCGGTTTCACTGTCATGACACACTGCTGTAACAGTAGAACCTTTTGTTGAACCTTCTCAGATGCCGTCAGACCGGTTTGTCTCAGATTTGGTTCCCCTAAGCGCCTGCAGCCATCAATCCCAGTCCAGCACTGAAACCAGAACCCTGAAGCCAGGAACCAGAACCCGGGAACCAAAACTCCAGAACCCAGGAACCAGATCCCAGGAACCTCAACCCATGAACCAAAACCTTGAACCCAGGATCCAGAACCCAGGGACCAAAACCCCAGAACCCAGGAACCAGAACTCAAGAGTTAGAACCCAGGAACCAGAACCCCAGTGCCCACAAACCAGGAACCAAAACCCTGAACCCAGGAACTTGACCCCCAGAACCTAGGGACTAGATTCCAGGAACCAGAACCCCAGAAAAAGGAACCCAGGAACCAGAACCCCAGAGCCAGAACCCAGGACCTAGATCCCAGGAGCCAGAACCCACAAATCAGAACCCCAGACCCAGAATCCAGGCACCAGAACCCAGGAACCAAAACCCTGAACCCAGGAACCAGAACCCAGAAACCAGGACCCAGATTGGTCTGTATGAATGATGAAGGTTCTCCAGTGATACTGGTTCATTATAGAAGAACATGGTTCACTGTTGGAGTTCATCAAGTTAAACTCAGCTTTATATTCATGTGTCATGAGGTCACTGTGTTTAGTTTGGTCTATTTGATAGATTACTAAAATAGACAATCTTGCTATATTTTGTTTTTTTATTTTGTTGGTTAAATTATTTGTTTTGTCATTTTATGGATTTAATGTTTACTTTGTTCAGCTTCAGTTTAATCCGACTGACCAAAATACACATCAAATCATCAGATTTGGTTTTGTGTCTTTATTCTGTGTTGTCATATGGTTTGTCTTGGTTGAGGCCGATGCTGATGTTAGTTCCTGTTGATTTTTGTCTATTTTTTCTTCATCTCTGTGACAGATAAAAGGTTCTTTATGTCATTTTATTATTTTTATCTGTTTAGTTAGGAATTTGTACAAGTTTTCAGGTGAGAATTGGAACAAAATGTTAAATATTAAATTATATTGTTTGGAATATAAATGTGAAAAGGAAACAGGTCACTTCAGTTGTAATAGACAAGCATCGTCGTAGTTGTGGAGGTCGGTTCATCTGATGCTGGTTTCAGTTTTGTGTCCAGGTTCAGGTCTTTCCACTTCTTGTGACTGTTTCACAATAAAGTTCTGCTGAGTTGAGTTCAGAGAAGTTTCTTCTTATCAGTTTTTGTAAAACATCTTCAGGAACATGTTGTGTAAAAGCAGGTTCTGGTTGGACAGTGGCGGTCTCTCTGTCCTTTGCCTGTTCGCGTTATCCATCATGAATCTGTCTCTGTCTTTCAGGTGACCATGGCGGATGGTCTGCCTGAGCCGCCGACTCCGCCCACCAAGTCGTCAAGCCGCCTCAGTCTTTCACGATGTCGCAACTCCATTGCAGATGAGCAGCCGCACATCGGTAACTACCGCCTCCTGAAAACCATCGGGAAGGGCAACTTTGCCAAAGTGAAACTGGCCCGACACACTCTGACAGGACGTGAGGTGAGGACCCATCACATGACCACGACCTTCAGACAGAACACCATGAAACAGAGTACGAATAATTCATGAATGGACTGTAGTACAGGTATCAGGACTAGGGATGGGAAATAAGAATTTAGTGATGTGGACTAAAGACTCCAAGGAACTGAGCTACTTGGAACCTGTTCTCTACAAGAACTAGATTCCCATCCCAACTCAGGACCTGGACTTTACTTTCCCTTTGACAGCAACACTTTAAAGAAGGAATGGAATTCCCATTCCCACAATGCACTTTGTGACAAAATTTCCAAAAAGGTCCAAGTGACATTTTGGTTTGTTATGTAAACAAGCAGACTGTGTTTATGATGGAGTCATCTTCGAAGTTGGTCTTCAGGTGCATAAGCACAAAAAGACTAATGAATTTGTGATAATTAGGCTATCACTCGGGTTTTACAAATGGGAAAAAAAAATTTGTGATGAAAGTCAAACGCTGCTTTAACTCAAGTATCTGTTCTTTCTACTCATCACATTTTCAGACTAGATCACATTTTTTAATGAGGTGAATTGTACAGTATTTTATTTTATGTTGTTGTTTGTCTGATTTCAAACTAATGGATTAAAATGTAAAATATAGAAAGGACCATTGGTGGAGATCAGACCATCAGGCTCCGCCCACTATCATTTTCTGGCTCTCTGATGAATGATGGATGTTTTTTTTTTTTTGGGTCCTGTAGGTTGCCATCAAGATCATCGACAAAACGCAGCTCAATCCCAGCAGTCTGCAGAAGGTAGGCATGACCTCTGACCTGTAGATGGGTTGTTTTACATGAATGCGGGCAGATGTCTGATAAAGGTCATTTTAATGTCTAATAAGTAATTTTAATGTCTGATAAAAGTATTTCAATGTCAGATAAAGGCAATTTTAATGTTTGATAAAACTAATTTTAATGTTTGATAAAACTAATTTCAATGTCCAAAAAGTCATTTTAACATCTGATATTGGTAATTATAATGTTTGATAAAGATCATTTTAACATCCAATAAAGACAATTTTAATGGTTATTTAAGGGTTATTTTAACGTCCGATAAAAGTCATTTCAACGTAAGTAAATTAGTGACTTGATGGACATGGGTGCAGTTTTTACTTGTGTGACTTGAATTCCTAATAATGAGTTGAAATCTGTCAATCCCCTTGTTGAGGATTGTGAACTGTGAAACTATTGTGCTGGGACCTCTTTACCCATGAACGTACTCCGGTTAGGGACTAATCAGGACACCGATGACGTTTTTCACTTCTTTATCTGAAAACTCAGAGCAGCTCGGTGAGTACATACGTGACAGCAGTGCTGACTCCATTAGGATCCCATAAAACGTAAAACATATAGCTGTCCTCTTAGAAACCTGATCTAATATAAAACAGACCAACCAAAAGATGCCTGACTAAAGACATTCATACACCCGAATCACAGCTATATTTAACAAACCAACATATTATCAATGTGCATTATGAATACTCTAAGAGGGAATTTATAACAGCCCTGATTAAATGAATGGGATTGACTCATAAGGGGTGGGGCCTGGAGAGACCATGTGACCCTGATACAGGAAGTCAGTCAGTAGGGAAGGTTTAATGATTTGGATAAAGGACCAGATCACTGTTAAAGGATAAAATTATGTAATATAATAACTTGACAACGTTTTCTATCTACATGTCTTCATTCTGTTTGCGTTGATCAATTTATTCCCTGAATGTTTGGACTTTTTCATTAAATATGACTCAGCTGCTCCCATCTAGACCTGATGCTGGGTTCATATGACACAACATCTGGTCATCATGTTGTTGAGGGGGTTGCCGAGCTGTTCATGAAGCAGTTCTGGTCATAACACTGGATGTAATGCATAAAACAAGGACATCAAACTCATTTTAGTTCATGTTCCACATTCTGCTTAATATGAAGTGGACTGCACCAGTCAAATAATAACATCATAACCCATAAATAATGACAGCTCCAAACTCTACACTTTAAGTGCAAAAAAGTCTAATTGAATTATGAAAATGTTTATTTATTGTTTAATAGTTATATATTTTATTGTTTATTTTGTTTATTTATTTCATTCATAAGCTAGAAGAAAGACAGAAAAAAGCAAATCTACTTTTACGTTTCAGCAAATGAAAAGTAAAACAAGCTTATATATTCTACCACTTTATTAACAAAATACTTTAGTTCTGCAATAAAGAAAAAGTAGCAACAGTACTAAATTCATACAGAATTGTCAGATCAACTTCTTAATACAATATCTGCATCACATCAAAGAAAGATTCCCATTTTTAACAATATTATGTCTCAGTTTATCATTTACACTTGTACATTACAGCTTACAGGTCACAGTGCATCTACAAATACACAAAACATTTAGGAACAGACAAAATATTAAAAAAAAAAAAAAAAAAAAAGATGTTTGGAACTAAAATGATTTTTACGTCCTTGACTGTTAACACCTTCAGTGTAATTTTTGTATTTCACAAATTTATCCCATGGGCTGGATTGGACTCTTTGGCGGTCTGGTTTTGGTTCACAGTCCATAAGTTTGACACCCCTGCTGTAAACAATGGTCCTGACCAACATAACGTAACCCACTTGGTCCGGTGACCTCTGACCCTGGCTGTCTGTATGTGAGGTTAGTTTAGTGGGTGGTTGGTCTAAAACTGATCTTTTTATTTTTCACAGCTTTTCAGGGAAGTGAGTGTGATGAAGATCCTCAACCACCCCAACATTGGTGAGCTGCTCTTCATCCTCATCCCCATCCACCACATCCTCCTCATCCCCATCTTCATCATCCTCATCCTCCTTATCCTCATCAACCTCCTCATCCTCATCTTCCGCATCCCCATCTTCCTCATCTTCGTCCTCATCCCCATCCTCCTCATCCCCATACTCATCCTCATCTTCATCATCATGCTCACCATAATACTCATCCTTCACCATCCATCATCATGGATCCGATCAACTATGACTGTGATTTGACCAAATACAATGATGCAAATCACAATTTATGATTCATTCAATTCAATGACATGATGAATTGTTTTAACACTCAGTGATTCCAGTTTTATCACATTTAGATTTTATACTTGACAAATAAAAGGTTCTTTATTATCTTTCTTTGTTTATTTAGGAATTTGTATATATTGTTTGGTGAGAATTGGAGCAAAATGTAAAATTTTAAATAATATTGTTTGGAATATAGATGCATTCAAATGATGAATGAACAATACCAATACTGATGTTACTTCCTGTTTCTTTATTTTGTTTTTGTTGTTGTTTTATCCCTGTAACAAAGAAATCTTTATTATTGATATTACCGATCTTTAACTTTACTGATTTCATCAATATGAGGATCATTGTTGTCTGAGTTGTTTTTTATTCATTTCATGTGGTTTCATTTGTCTTCTCAGTATTGCGCTGTATTAAAGTGACTCTTGTGTTGTTTTTCAGTGAAACTCTTTGAGGTGATCGAGTCAGAGAAGACGTTGTACCTGGTGATGGAATACGCCAGTGGAGGTAAGAGCCTCCGCCATCACACAGGTCACATGACCTCAGGTGGGCCGGTCTTCACCTGTCACTCTCCCTCAGGTGAGGTGTTCGACTACCTGGTGGCTCATGGACGGATGAAGGAGAAGGAAGCCCGGGCCAAGTTCCGTCAGGTGAGACGCTATCCCATCATGCAATGGGGTCTGTTTAAAGGTGCATCTAGGGAGATTCTTTACCCTCAGAGCTCCAAGGGGATTTTCACAAACTTTCTTAAATTCACCTTTTTAAGGTACTTCCAACTAACACAAAACCCAAGTGTTTTATATCCAAATATTCAGGACAATCTCAGCTTTATGGAACTGAGTACTATTTTTGTCCTAGTTCACTGTAGAAAGAGATATTTCAGCCCAAATGCTGAAAGTTTGAAGTCAGATTTGTGAAAATGTTCAAATCTGTAGTGAAAACCCACCTTCACTCCTGTGAAGTGTTTTGCTCTTGAGACAGGTTTAAGAAAGTCTGAGCTTCATAAAAGTAGTAGAATATATGAATAAAATAATAAGTGAAGAAAACATGCCTAAAATGACATTTTGCAATACTATTTTTTGATTGTAAATGTTGTCTGTCATTCTATTTTTACCAAATGTCTCTAATGTGAGATAAATTAGACTGAATATAACTTCATATTACAGATCAACATTGATTAGATGTGTGTAAATGACAAAGGACAGTTATATATTTCATTAACTTAGGAAATAATATTTCCATTGTGCATTTTGATTATTTTTTTCTTGATGTTGTGCAGTAACACTGTCACGTCCAAACACAGGTGGCTGAACCTAAATGCAAAAAGTGTAGACAGAAGTATAAGTAAAACAGTATTTATTAATGACACAGGTGAAATCCTCAATACAAAATCCACGGGATGAAAAACTCCAATGTCCAGGAATCCCAGTCCACAGAGGTACTCTGGATGGGATAAAGGGAAATGAGTAGACAAGTCTGTAATGGGCTTAACTGTCAGAGCCCTGACTAGGGAAAGACAGAGGACAGTCAGCAGGCAGGCAAGGTCATACACAGAAAGGCAAAAAATCTGGCAACAGCACATTAGGGAACATGCAGAGACAGAGTACCATTAAAAGCAGGTGAAAAATCCAAAAATGAGGAATCAGGTCAGGAGGCAGAAGGACAGGTGAATCTCAGGTCAAAAAACAGGCAGGCAGGGTCAAGAAAACAGACAGACTTGGAACAGGAACACTGGTTGGTAACTCACAAACTAAGATTACGAACTGGCACTGACTGGGAGGAAGCACAGGGTTTATATACACAGAGGGAGAGGGAGCCAGTGAGACAGAGGTGCAACACATCAGGGCAGGGACAGGTAATCACACAGGCAGGAAAGCAGGGAACAGGAAGTAAAGACAACAGACATGACACAGGAGGAAGACTGACAAAATAAAACAGGAAGTGACAAACAGAAAAAACAGACTACTGTCTGGGAGCCGATGTGACAAAAACAATTGTCCATCACACAGAGGAGGACGTCTCATTTTGGACAGGTCTATTTCTATCCTGTCTCTACCTCTACACATAAAACTGGAATAGGGCGGGCCTTAATGATTCCAGAGTGCCTATTGGTCGGTAAAAGTTGAGAGTCGAGGGCTTCAACCTATTATGTTGCACAAGGTGATGGGCAAAGGGCTGATCCAGTTCCATACAGTAAGAAGTGATGATATATGTGTATTGATCTGTGATTGGTTCTAACTCCAGCTGTCAATCACATGGGACATTAATGAAGTGTGTAACAGAAAGATGAGATTCTCAGTTCACCAAAGTATTTGAACTGCTTTTCTACTGTGGAAAATCAATCAATCAATCAATCAATCAATCAATCAATCAATCAATCAATCAATCTTTATTTATATAGCACTTCTCATACAGTGAAATGTAGCACAAAGTGCTTTACATATAAATATAAAATCAGTACACCCCACCACCATCAACCACCACCACCACACACACATATACGTGCGCGCACACACACACACACACACACACACACACACACACACACACACACACAAACACAAAAAAAAAAAAGAAACAGGCTGAGCACAGGGGGACCCTAAACCAAAGAGAGACGAGGCGCT
>JAPQRP010000001.1:34048832-34068378 GCA_037367295.1 Apogon hyalosoma
ACACACACACACACACACACACACACACACACACACACAAACAGAAATAAATAAAAGAAACAGGCTGAGCACAGGGGGACCATAAACCAAAGAGAGACGAGGCGCTATCACAGGGAGCCACTCGCACCAGGGGGGTGACCACTGCTCCCAGCAACATGGTGCCACCAACATGGAGCTGCCTCCTGACCTGTGAGGGAGGGCCGAACCACCACCGCAATGCAGTGGCAGTGACCCCTATCCCACTAGGGAGGAGCAGACCCCAAGGAGGTGCCACAGCTGCTGGAGCCGACAGCTGCCCCCTGGCACGGAGGGCCCCCACCGACAAAACACTGGAGAGTATAAATAAAAACAATAAGAAGATAAAAATAAGCACTGGTTAAAAGAAGATGAATATAAATATAAAACTTATATGTAAATATAATATAAAGATAAAAACAAACGCAGTGGTTAAAAGTCAACTTAAAAATTAAGAGAGACGGTAATTAAAAGCATGAGCCTAAAAAGGAGCATTAGGTAAAAGCCAGATTAAAAAGGTGGGTCTTGAGCCTGGTTTTAAAAATGTCTACATTCTCTGCGGCCCTGAGGTTCCCTGGCAGGCTGTTCCATAGGCGAGGGGTATAATTCTGAAAAGCTGCCTCACCATGAGTCTTCATGTTAACTTTAGGAACAATTAAAAGGCCGGTGCCAGAAGACCTGAGGGTCCGTGAGGGTTCATATGGTAAAAGCAAGTCTAAAAGATAGGAAGGACCAAGATCATTAAGACATTTAAAAACCATTAAAAGGACCTTAAAATTAATCCTGTAAAATAACTAAAATATTAATAAAACATGGTGAAACCATGGTGAAAACAGGCTGCAGAGGGTTTTTAAACTTTCATATCTGGGGTTTCAAAGATGGAAAAAGGCATAAGGAGGTGGATATTATTCCACAGCAGTTTACCCAGGATGCACCTGTGGTACAGATCCACTGCATGAGAGGCAAAGGTTAAAGAACTTGGAAATACAAAAATTGACCTTTACTGGACAATGACTAATGGTCATAGATGTAACTGTGGTTCTGTGGTTGTCCTGTTGGTTCTGCTTGTTGTCGTTCATGTTGGGGTGACTTGTGGGTAAGTGGAACTCTTCCTTTTTCTTCTTCTTCAGATTGTGTCTGCAGTGGAGTACTGTCACCAGAAGAGGATTGTTCACCGAGACCTCAAAGTAAACAGACCCATATCTCCTGAACCGGTTCAGACCCAGTGCCAAAGAACCTGTTCTGGGCTGGAGAACCGGTTCCACAGCAGCATTAACATGATCAGCCTAAAGTTGATGAGAGTTAGAGCAGGTTCTGGTCTAAACCAAAAAGAACCATCAGAGCTTCAGTGAGAACATGAAACCCAGTCAGTCGATACTACAGATGAACTACAGATCTAGACTTTAAACATCTACGTTCTCACCTGTAAAAGAACTAGCACTGTCTTTCATTTTTACATCAGTGAACTAACTAGAACAACAGGACTGGGCTCTGTGGTTCTGTAGGTTGACTCAACTCTGAACCAGAACCGACACTCATCAATGTCCTCTATCTGCCACATTCAGTTACTGAACCTGTTTACCTTTACAGTTTTCAGATTATTAGTGATCATATAAACAGTATAATCTGATGTGTTTTATCAGATAACAGTAGTAATCTGAATATATGAAATCACATTAACACACCTGGATTTATCCCCAGTACTCCAATGTCTTCATGTATGTATGCAAGTTAATCTGATTTATTTCATTCTTTTACATCTGCACATTTGCAAAAACAAGTATAGAATACAGAAGTGAAGTAGTCAAACAAACTTTAGAAAGAACAAAATCAAATTTTAACATTGCCATGTGTAACATTCACACAAATATATTACAACTTACAGATCACAATGGATCTACAAATGCACAAAACATTTAATAACAAGCAGAATATTGTTAAAGTTACATTTATTATTTTGATGATGATTATGTTACATGTACAGGAATGATGGGCCAACTCATTGTGCGTGCCACATATTTATTTTGTTTGCAAAGGCTGCAAAACACAAAATGCAGTTGTTAACTGGAGCGGACTTGGCCACACATTCACAGCTCATCATTTACTGTTGGAACTCTTGTACTAGTGTCAGCTGCTGATGCACAAGGCTCCAAGCGCCCTCTGGTGGTGAAATTAAATATATCTTTTACATCAGCACATTTAATTAACAGAACAGGCAAGAATAGTAGCTTTACTTAAATCTTAAGAACTTAAATGGGGGGCAACTATTTTAATGCATGTTTTGCTCACATAGTGCCACAATTATTATTATTCATAAGAGATTTCAGGTTTGTATTTGTTCAGGTTATTCATATTTTATTGTGAAAGCATAGTTTGTAAGTTTTTCACGTTAAACCAAAGAGAAAGTTGAAGACTGTTTTCCTGTCGTCTGTTTATCAGGCTGAAAACCTACTGCTTGACGCCGACATGAACATCAAAATCGCTGACTTTGGCTTCAGCAATGAGTTCACGTTGGGCAGTAAGTTGGATACGTTCTGTGGATCTCCTCCATATGCCGCTCCTGAACTCTTCCAGGTGAACGTCAAGCTCCACCCACCACGCCTGCAACCTCAGACACAGCAACAATACCTCAGAATTAATGTTGTTAAGAAACACTCTTCAGTTTGGTTTAGTTTGGTTGTTTGACTGGTTCTGGTTGAGTTTTTCTTTAGTTTTGTCTTAGTTTGCGTTTTTCATGTAAGAACCATGTTAGACTACAACTACCATGATGCTTCATAGCAACAAACAGTTACAGAGCCTTAAGTTTCTGCTGCTACAAGGGATGTGTTTCTTAAAATCTCATCTTCAATAAGAAATAAAGGAAAAGCCCAGACTGAGACAAGTGTTATTGTGCTGTAAAGCAGAAGGCTGATGGGTAATGTAGTCCTGTAACCCTGCAGGGTAAGAAGTACGATGGGCCAGAGGTGGACGTGTGGAGTCTGGGGGTGATCCTGTACACGCTGGTCAGCGGATCGCTGCCTTTTGATGGACAGAACCTCAAGGTGTGAATGAAAGCACAGGTGTTGAGTTCAGAGGGTGTTTAGGGGTCACGGTCACCGCCGTCATCATGACTGTGTGTCTGCAGGAGCTGAGGGAGCGCGTCCTCAGAGGGAAGTACCGCATTCCCTTCTACATGTCTACGGATTGCGAGAACCTGCTGAAGAAGTTGCTGGTCCTGAACCCTGGGAAACGCAGCAGTCTGCAGGTAAACCCTCCTCAACCCACTGTCACACCAACAAACCTCCAACGGGGAGGGAATGACATCAGTCACACAGTTTCTGCAGAAGTCAATCATAATCAGATCAGGTCGAACACACTGATCCTGTTTATGTGGCCATAAAAACCCTAGAAGCGTAATAATCAGGTCTGATGCATTTACATGCACTTCAGAAAAACGATAAGTGATAAACTCTGGTTTAGATGTTTCAGTCCATTATTGGATTACCTGAAACCACATGATTTAAGGAGCTAATTTATGATGTTTCTGTTTCTTTGAGTGTATGTGTAGATTCTTCTTCTCTGATTGTTTAGGCTTGAGTCATCTGCAGCAGTCTGACCATCACTAAGAGGTCTGATGCTGGTAGTGAAGTTGATTCACAGGTTTTCCCTCCTGATCTGAGATGTAGTTACTTTACTACTATTATTATTATTACCCCGCCCCCCTGAAGGAGAGGCAAGGGGTATTGTTTCTGGTTTGTTTTTTTTGTCTGTCTGTGTGTCTGTTTGTTTGTTTGTCAGCAACTTTATACAAAAACTACTGAACCAATTTCAATGAAAGTGTCAGGAAAGGTGCGAGGTGGTCCAGAATAGATCCCATTAAATTTTGGTGAATGTAGGTCAAAGGTCAAGGTCAAGTTCACCAAAAATGTGTTTTGCTATAAGAGATAGGCCAAATAAGGAATTTCCTTTTCATTCCTGTATACTCAGTTTTGCATATAGCTTCTTTTTGCTATCACTGTTGATGTGCATTGACATCAGAACATTGAAGGCCAAATTTGAAGACTCTAGGTCAAAGGTCAAGGTCACAATAAAGGTCAAAATCAAATTTTAGATATAACTTTTGAACTATTCATCTTAGAGACTTCCAATGAGCACTGAAATACTCGTCTTTCAATTCTGCATCTTGTGTTTATAGATTTTGACCTATTGTTGACCGAAGAAGTCGGGGGTCACTCGGTTAATACCTAAAAAACTAAAATGGACTATAACGGAAAAACAAGTGGAGATACAGACTTAGTTACTATTGTTAACAGATAGGAAACCTGGCATGGGCTTCAAAATGGCATCATGACCTTTGACTTTGAGTGACCTTGAAAGGTCAAACCCATAGTCTCACATTTTGAGAGGGAGATGTCCAGTAAGAGCTAAAACATTTGCGAGGGGTGGGGTTTTTTGTGTCTGGCACCACTTGTTGTTATTATTATTATTATAATTATCATTATAATATAATAATAATAATTATATATTGTTCCTGCTCAGATTATTATTAGGCCAGAGCCGAGTAACACAGCACAGGGCCTATTAAGTCTGCAGTGGGCGCATGGGGATGAACATGCCAGTGATGCGGTCACCTTTCGCCAATGTCACCACTCACACACACATTCACACTGACGGTGGTGAGACCTTTCTGACCATGTGCATGTCACGCACACAAACCGCATACTTATTCCTGCTTAGAATGAATGGGAGTCAATGGGCCACGCCCTGTGGGGGTCGGTCTCGTGAGTGTCAGTGCACGACATGTGACATTGAACCCCACAGTGACGTGGGGGAGCTCGAGACATTTCAAATATATAATATATGTGGTTGTCATGTAAAACGGATATATTGTTCTTGCTCAGATTATTATTATTTTTATTTATTATTATTTATTTATTTTTCTTCTCCTGCTCTTTGAGTTCAAATTTCACCCCCTAAACATGCACAAAAACTCACCAAATTTTGCACAAAATTCAGATATGTGAAAAAATTGTATTTACATATAGGTTTCATACTGTACATGTCAGTAAAGAAATGTTGCGACAGTGCCGCCTTGAAAAGTGAAAATACATTGCGCAAATGGGAGCATGTCCAACACAAAGTTCGTCGCACAGCTACAAAAATCGGTACACAGATTCATTGTCAGGAGACAAACAAAAAATATTATGGCCACGCCCCTAAACAAACCGGAAGTCCGCCATGTTGGATTGAAATTTTAAAAATGCTGAGTCAGCGTTTTCGCTGTCGTCGTATTTTAACTATGTCCTCCTTGGCCGTTTGGCCAAATGAGCTCAAAATTGGTGTGCAGTATCGGATTGGTGAAACCGTTTTTTTTGTGACACGATTGCAAAGTTTGTGAAGTTTTTTAAAAAATGTACCATCGCAAAAATTGCTTCAGTTCGGACATACGATCACTGATTTGGCTCAAATTTGACTCAGACGTCTACCTCCCAGGTCTACACCGATTTATTGGAAGAAATTAAAATTTCGCACTATAGCACCCCCTACAAATAGAAATTTACTAGAATTGCTTCAGTTTGAACGTACAAACACCGATTTGGCTCAAATTTGAATATGTTGTCAATCTCCCGGGCCTACACCTATTTATTGAAACAAAGTTACATTTTGCACTATAGCGCCCCCCCCACAAATGTACCTATGCAAAAATGGCATCAGTTCGAACATACCAACACCGACTTGGCTCAAATTTGAATCACTTGTCAATCTCAAAGGCCTACACCCATTCATCAGACAAAATTGAAAAAATTTCGCACTACAGCGCCCCCTACAAATTTACCATTACAAAAATTGCTGCAGTTTGGACATACGAACACCAATTTGCCTCAAATTTGAATCAGTTGTCCATCTCCCACACCTACACTCATTCATCTAGCGAAATCAAAAACATTCGCACAATAGCGCCCCCTACATATTAATGTAAAAGTGTATGTATCTTGCAGAATGTTGGATCCAGCCCACAAAATGGAGTCTTCTCACTGTCAGGTGGTGTCGGCGGTTGTGTGGGGAGGCGGTAGCGCATGACAGCGAGGGCCTTCACACCGCTTGTGGTTTTAATTATTATTGTACTTCAACCCCACCCGTCTGAAATTTTTGTCCATCCTATATCTGAGGCACTATTCATCCAATTCTTTTCAAATTGCACACACATGTTCTTTACCACTAGGAGGGTTATAGTGCTGAATTTCAATTTTGGGCTTATTTTCTTTTTCTTTTTAATACATTTTTTAAAATTTCAACTCAAACACTTTGTCCAACCTATTTCTCAGACATTATTCAATCGATGATTTTGACATTTCACATACATGTTCTTTACATGTGCCGTTCTCTCAATTTTTTCTTTTCTTTTTTTTTTTTTTTTTACAGACTTTTGAAAACTTTTGAAAATGATTGAAATTTAAGACTCAAAATTCACCCTTGGGTAGGCAGGGTATCATTGAGAAGGAGGGGCAAAGTGTTGTTTGACTGGGCAGGGGTATTAGTAAGCTCTATTGACTTTTTCACTTGTTGATATTATTGTTATGACAATTATTACTTTGATGACTTTTATTAGTGTTATTCTTATTATTACTCCTACTTTTATTATTTATTGCTGCTAGTGTTTCTGTGTAATTGCCTGTTTTTTTACTACTGTTTTTATAGTTATTGTTTTAATTATTTTCTTTTCCTTTTTTTCCTTCTAACTCTTCATTTTTCCGTACATATGATGTTGTGCTGCTACTGGAACCTTGATCTCCACTATTCTCTACTTGTTCAGAGGACCTTTAGCAGTGTTCATGCTGATGTTAGCTCTTGTTACCAGGCTGGTTCATAGACACTTTTCTAGCTTTCTAGAAGTTTTATTAGTTTTTAAATGTTGGTTTTCATTGGTTTTGATTCATGATCCTGATGAAAGCGGTTCTTGATTCTGGACCAGTGAGCGCTGGTGGACCTACAACTAGTTTCTCTTCCTGAGAGTCGGTTCTTTGCCTGAAATGCTAATATTTCAGATTATTCTCAATTAAACTGAAGAACCTACACATAAGCCCAACATATTGTAAATGTCATGTAATTCCGTAACCAGCCTTTTTGTTGTGTTTCAGCAAATCATGGAGGATCGATGGATGAACGCCAGCTACGACAAGGAGGATCTGAAACCATACTCAGAGCCAGAACCAGAGTTCAATGACCTCAAACGCATCGGTCAGATGCTCACAAAGACGTGAATATTGTCCAGATCCTTAATGATGCTGTAGTTGTGGACCAATCTGAACTGAGTGTCTGTTGTGTTTTGACCAATCAGAGCTGATGGAGACCATGGGTTTCTCTCCAGAGGAAGTGAGGACGGCATTGGAGGGTCAGAAGTACAACGAGGCCACAGCGACCTACCTGCTACTGGGAAAAAAACCTGCAGAGGTCCCTTAACATCAACCCACACATATTACATCCTGTCCATTCTCCTCTAAAACCTCATATTTCACATTTAAATCTGTCAAGACCGAGAGAATGAACAGACTCAAATGCTGAAGGGAGTAAAGGTGTTTAATTAAACAGAAAATAAATGTGATGGATTAAACAGAAAACCTGAGGGGAGAAAACATCAGTCCACATTGGGATTAAGGGTGGAGATCAGGGTGGTGAAAGTCTGGGTTACGACTGTGAGGAATAAAGTCAGAGTCTGTGGAGAGCTGTGAAATGGCAGAATGTTCCAGCACCACACCTGAGCAGAGGAGCCACTTAAATAGGCTCCTAATGGGGATCTGACTCAGATGTGGTGCAAGCAGGTGTAGACAATCAATTTGAGGGAGGGGTCTGTGCATCAGAGGATTGCACCATGACAAGTGTCATTTCTCAATACGTGTTCTTGTCTGTTCTTCTGTTCTCGTGAGCTCATGAAACGTGATCAGTCACGGCCCAAGTACTGTTCCAGTTGCAAGTTTGCATAAACCAAGAACGCATGGAATACCCGGATGTTGTTCTTGTCAGCTAGCTTAAACCAAGGATGCACTAGTTGGTGACTTGTGTAGACTTGACTGGGAAATAATTTCCAAGATGCAGTTGGTGCCGGCCCAGCCATGAGCCTGCTGGCTCCGTTGGGACCCAGGCGGCTGTACCTGGCTGAACCAACGAAATGTATTACAGTTTTGAAAGATATACAGAATGTATAAATGACATGTAAATACTAGAACAAATGTATTGAAATCAAATTGAGTGACATTGTGGTGATTTGTGGGAAATACATTGGGGAGCAGATGACAGAAATACTGCAGAGACAAGGAGGAAAGTTCATAAGTATGCAGCCGTTCCAATTACAGAAATACTTGCGTTCTTAGAAAGTCTGTTCTCTGGGACCGTTCTTACCAAGACCGTCCTCGCTGAGTTCGCAAGACGGTACTCTGTGTTCTTGATATTGAGAAACGGCTATAATCAGCTTCTCAGTGTGCACTGAACAGACACAGACTACCCACAACCCCCTGCCATGACCAACCAAAGATTAAAACTAGGAGTGGAAAAAATAGCTTAGTTAAATGAAGTAAAGAAAAAATAGTAATAATAGTTTGTAGGGCTGGGCCATATCATACCTTTCATGGTAATGCCAGTGTAATGTTAGGGGACGATATGAAATTGAAATATCGCGATAGAATTTGGGTTAAACGCACATGCACAGTGCTGTTGTTTTCATCTGGTCTAAAGCACATGGAGTGAGAAGCATGGCAGTGACCAAGGAGGAGGGCAAAAGCAGAGCACTGACTAACTCAGATGAACCAGAATTGGTTTGCAAAAAAAGGTGCAACCTCCATGGTGTGGAACTGGTTTGGTTTTTGCCCGTCAGATATACGACAGAGCACTATTTTTTGCAAAACATGCAAGCAGATCGTCGTAGGCGAAAGGAGGAAACACGACGAGCCTGTTTCACTGTTTGAAGCAAAAGCACTTGTTGGAGTACAACAAAGCTGTAAAAGCACGTAAGGGGGCATCAAGAGGAGGTTACAAAGCAACTCTACTTTTGTGGATAATATACATGGTTATGCTCAGAATTTGTCAGCCCATTTTGATTTGAAATGCCTTTTGATTAAACAAATTGTCAGCAAGCAATTCACAACTTGTGCAATATTGATTTTGGTACAAAATGATAGCTTTAGTGCACATCAAAAACAGCTCCGTGTTAAATTGAAAATAAACTGTTCTTTTTTTTTATTTGCACCAATAAAGTTGTGCAGTTTTGAAGAATTTTGTCTAGTGTCAATTATATCATCAGTTATATCGTTATCTTAAATTTTCTAATTTATATCGTAATAAATATTTTTGGCCATATCGCCCTGCCCTAATAGTTTGCAAAAGATTGAAAATTTAAAAAAAAAATCTTTTTCATGTCTGACTCTAAATAGGCTACTACATTATCCATCAGCCTCCACTGCTGTTGCCATGGAGAGGACCCCACAAACTGTTTCTACCAAGTGTCATCTGTGTCATTTTATAGAAATAGAAGATCACGAAGCTCTGAGATTGGCTGTTTTTTGTCTAGATGCATCCTGGGAGTTGTAGTCCAACAAACTTCTTCACCTTCTTGGGCTGAAAATCCCAGAATCTCTCATTTTGTCTGTACAGTATTTTTCTGTATTTCTGTGAGAAACATTCGCAGCATGTAAAGCTCCCCCAGCAGCTCTCTTGAGTCCCCTACTGGGCCGTGACCCCCGTGTTGAGAACCACTACAGTAGGAGCCAAAGGAAATTCACAGAAAGTTCAGTTGAAATTTGTGCCAGTGTACAGAAACCACCCTTAGACACAACCACGTAGATGATGAATTATTCTGATCCCAGACTTAAAGGATGAATGAAAAACTAAACAAAGCAAAGCATGAGCTGACGTTTGAAGGTGTGAAAACTTCGTAAATATCCAAACCCAGAAAACAGAACAAATAAAATTGTAAAATGAATCATCTGAATAGTCTGTGGTTGTGTCTCCACTAGTTTGAAGGCGGCGAGTCCTCATCTGGCAGCGGTCTACTTCAAAGGTCACGACCCAGCAGCGACCTCAGTGGCTCCTCCCAGTCCCCCGCCCACTCCCGCAATGTCTCATCCAATCAGAAGCAACGGCGTTTCAGCGACCATGGTGAGTTCACGTCTGAGCTGATACGTGTCTATTCTGACTTCTGCTGAACATCTGTGAGGATCGGTCTGTGTTTTGTGTCTCAGTGGCGCCCTCCATCCCCCCACCTGTCTCCTACACCAAGCGTAGCCATGCCAACAGTGTAGAAAGCGACCGAACGGACGACCTGGGAAACTCAGCGATGGGAGCACCAGACCGCAGGAAGTCAGCCACAGCTTCAGGGGTGAGCAGTCAGAACCAGAACTAAATCCACAACTGGTTACTGATCCATGGTCAGTTTGTAACATCTGAACATTAACATGAAGACAAGATGAGCAGGTGAATCTACTGCTCAAACCTCCATGTATGGTTTCCATGGCAACCACTCTACTCACTTCGCCTATAGTCAAACAATCATTGTGCAAATAAATCCATACAATGTAAAATAAACAGAAGCACAAATACACACCTCCAACAGGAGAAAACTTCATCCACACTAGACAACACCTTGTCACTGACCAATTTGTTCAACTGTCTGGATGATATTAAAACCTGGATGGGGCTCAGGAGGTAGCGTGGGTTGTCCAATAACTGAAGGATTGTCGGTTCAAATCCCTCTCTGTCCTAGTTATGTGCCATTGTGTCCTTCACCCTCCTTGCCTTAGTGCTGTGACTCACACTGGTGTATGAATGCATGTGAACATTTGGTGGTGGTCGGAGGAGCCGTAGGCAGCCATGCTTCTGTCAGCCTGCCCCAGGGCAGGTGTGGCCACAAACGATTTCTATTTCTTTCAGTTTTTCTTGTTGATTTGAGCTCTATTTATTTACATATTTTAACTTATGTGTTTATTGATAATTCCAATCCCTGAGTTGTAATTTTCTTTTATCTTGTGGCATATTCTCTGCCTTTCTTATGGTGTAGCCCATGATCTACCCTGATTTTTTAAATGTTATTACTACCTTTGTCTGTAAAGTACTTTGGGGCAACATCTGTTGTTTTTAAATGTGCTATATAAATAAATTGACTTCACTTGATACACAAGATCCCAAAGTATAACAAGTTAATATAAACCAAATTATTAATTAACTTATTAGAGGCACTGCAATATATCTCGAAGGTCTTGGTGCCATTCTGCACATTAACGGGTTAAAACAACAACACAAAAACCACATGGCACAACAATCTTCTTCAATGTAGCACTTAAATGTTTCCTCCGTGCAACACAAGGTAGAAAATAATATATTCACTCTGTAATCCACAATAATGATCAATTATACATGACATCCATTTTAGAAAAATAACAAAGGCATGACATAAATCACATTTGACAGTTAAAAGTATTTTGTTACACATTTAATTAACAATCACACAAACGCACCAAAAAAAGGTCGGAGCCTTTAGTTTGTGGTGTATAAAACTGAATAAATGAACAGAAAGAGGTCCCTCCCCTCTGTGTGGTTGTGGGTGGAGTTTATAAAGAACATCCTTGTGTGTTTCAGAGCATGAGCCGGAGGAATACGTATATGTACGAGCGGACGAGTACTGAGCGCCACTCAGTCGTTCTCCCCAATGGGGCCGACAGCAGGTGAGAGGAATTCTTGGAGTTTTCACTGATGACATGTTACTCTTCACCAGATAAATCACTCCTCTGTCTCTCCCAGTCTGCCGGAGGTACCTATAGCATCCCCCTCCCCGTCACCAGGGGCAACCGTCTCCTCCACTCGCCCCCGTCATGTGAAGTCCATGTCGGCGTCGGGACATCCCATGAAGTCCTGCCTCCCGCCCATCGACGACAGAGCAGAATATCAGAGGTGAGAGGGTTCAGATCCACGGCGTTTACGTCTGACAGCCTTGAAAAACCAGGAACTCTCACATACTCTCCTCTAAAGCTACACTGTTAACCCTTCATGGTCCTCAAATTAAACACCTACTATTTCCAGAAATGAAATTCTATTCTTTAAAAATATGGAACTGACACTGAGCCTGTTAACATTCACGCTAATACTCTGATCTGTATCTGATTTATGGAGTTGTCTGATTATTAGTGATCATGTAAACAGTATAATTTGATATGTTTTATCAGATAACAGCAGCAATCTGATTATAACAAATCAGATTAACACACTTGGATTTCTCCCCAATACTCCAATGTCTTCATGCATGTATACCTGGTAATCGGATTTATTTCATTCTTTTACATCTGCACATGTGACGTAGTCAAACATGAGCTGAAGACAATAACAGGAAGTTTGATTCTACTGTCACTACGTACGTATGAACTCCCAAAGAAATACCACAATGGAGTGAAACGTCTAAACCAGGGTTAACGTATTTCTGAAGGGCATGTAAATGCATCAAATCTGATCATTACAATTATCTGATTACTAACAGTTATTGGATTTTTATAGTCATGCAAACAGACTAAAAGACGCCAACTGAGGAGATCTGATCCAAAGTGTTTACCCATCATACAGCACCTACAGCAGTGGAAAAAATTAAAATTTTACACAATCTTAAATATTACCATGAAATATTTGTGGAAAAATCTTTTTTATATTTCTAAATGTGTGGCTGCTTCAGACACAAGCAAATGCAATGATTTTTATTTTATCACTAAAAAGAAAAAAATGCCTCTATCCCTCCCTCTAGGTAGGTGACGGTGGAATGCCAATCCTCTCTTTTCTGCATCAACCTCAATGTCTTGATGTGATCCATTCTAGTCCAGTAGATCTCTGGTGCCCTCGGTCTCTCTTCCCTTTTATCCTCCCTGTACGAGACACATTCAAGCCCTTCTTTCCTCAAACGGTGACTCTGTAGTACTGTGGAGTCTGTTGTGTGTCTTGTCCATGGGATCCTCATCACACACCTTAGCAACCACATTTCAGTAGCTTACATTCTTCCTTCCACTTGCTTTTAAACTGTCCAGCTTTCATGATCCTGAGTTGTATTGATAGTGATCTTCATGTTACAGAAACAGTTAAGGTTTCTTTTGCCTATGAAATTCTCCTTTTGATTTCTTTCTCATATTTTTGATCAGATGTGATCCAACTTCCCAGACAGCTGAAACCATCAGCTGCCTTCAGTTTGTCCTCATGGATATCAGTGTCGTAAACAGGAACATCCTTCTGCTTTGTAACTACAAGACACTCAGTTTTCTTACAGTTAATGAAGAGTCCATTCTTCTCACTTTGTCACAGCTTTGTTGACTATTTGTTGAAGATCTGAGTCTGATATTGCAGTCAGAACAGTGTCATCAGTGTACCTCAGGTTGTTTGTAAATTTTTGTACCACCTAACACCACTCCTGGACACTCGTCCAACTTGTTCAGAAACCTCTCACTGTACAAATTGAATAAACCTGGCAAAAAAAAAACAAAAACAAAACCCTTCTCAAGAAAGAATAACCAAAGTAAAGTGTTGACAGTTTCAACATGTCATGATATGTTTCATTATCTGCTGAGACATTCAGTTTTGACCTTGATGGAACAGAGCATGTGCAGAAGGAGCATGTGATTGACAAATGGAACAATACTTAGCCCAGTTCAATGACTTAAGAGTGATTCTTAATGTAATACATCACAAATGCATGGGGTGTTTTCCGCTACTGTATCTCCAGACGCTGTGGTGTACGATGACTCAATATATGACTAACGACAGCTGGCTGCAAATGTCACCAGTCTGTCCTCTCGTCCCTCCCTCAGCTCTGCCCACCCGCCGTCCTCGTCACCCTCTGCCTTCAGCATCACCAGCAGCAGCAGCACGCCACCTGATCGAACCCGTTTCCCCCGCGGATCCTCCAGTCGCTCCACCTTCCACGGCCCTCACCTTCGAGATAGACGACCTGCCACCTACAATGGCCCACCCACCTCCCCTGTTCCATCGCAGCAGCCCGTCACCTCTCTGGCCACGCCTCGCCGTGGCGCCTCTGGCTCCCTCATAGGCAAGATCACCTCCAAGTTTGGACGAAGGTCAGTAAGAGCCGTTGCTCAGAAAATGTCACCAAAAGTGACTTTGTACTGGAGTTAACATCCATCATCTGCTGTCACGTTGTTTTTCCAACAGGAGTTTATCAGGTGAGTCCAAGGAGGAGGGGCGGGACTCTAAACCTCGCTCTCTGCGCTTCACCTGGAGCATGAAGACCACATCCTCCATGGAGCCAGTGGATGTGATGAAGGAGATCCGAAGGGTTCTGGACTCAAACAACTGTGACTACGAGCAGCGTGAGCCCTACCTGCTGTTCTGTGTCCATGGCGACGCCCGCCACGATAGTCTGGTCCAATGGGAGATGGAGGTGTGCAAGCTGCCCCGCCTTTCGCTCAATGGGGTGCGGTTTAAGAGGATCTCTGGGACGTCAATTGCCTTCAAGAACATCGCCTCCAAAGTGGCAAACGAGCTCAGGCTGTGAATGTGTTACTATCAGCAATATTCCTGACGTTCTGCTGTATCACCTGTTAAAACACATCTGATTAAATGTACACAACACGCTCACTATTTAAAATCACTGAATGTTTGCCTGTTAAACCAAATATTAAAATGCCTGAACACACAAATCTTCAATGAGTTTTCATTGACATCAACAGCAGCTTGTGGGTATATTTACACAACATAAAAATGTGAACAGATTTTCTTAATTTAAGACTAAAATTAAAACATTCTGAGTAAAGTGTTGCTGTTTTCACACCAAGAACTTGAACCAACAGGCCTTGAATGGAAATTAATCAGAGTCCAGTCCACATCAGCCCATGTTGAGGTCCTGGAACACTTCACTGTTCTTCTCCACTGAGGCATTTCAGGACTTGTATTGAACCAGTTCTTTGGTTCAACAAAAAAAAAAAAACAACAAAAAAACAAACACCGTCAACACTCCCAGGTCTACACCCAAAAACCACTTTCATGAAAGTCCAAATAAAACCATATCTTATTGCCAGTTTCATGTGTCCGACTGAACTGTAACATGACAAACATTTCAGGAGATGAGATGATAACCAAGGGCACTGACCTCCATTTTTTTCTCTGTTCCCCGTCTGTTGTCTTCAGTCATGTTTAACAGCCTGTAAACTGATTTCTATGTGTGTGGATTTGGTTTTGGTTGGTTTGGTCGATTCTCAGTCAGACCAGGACCCTTCTGTGCTGAGTTTGCCTGTTTCCTCCAGTCCCCCCACCCCCATTACAAGCAGGTCTACATGGGTTAATTCTCAACCAAAGTGCTGATGAAGAGAGCTGGAGTTGTTCCCTGAGCACCTTCACTGGCAGCTTACTGCTACTGATGGGTTATTACTGCTAATACTAGTGCTTCCCTATAGGGATAATAAAGTAAGTTAACCTTTAACATGTTTATGGTTAGGTAAAAGACTGAGGAAAGGTGAACAAACCTGGCCAGAGCTTTGACCTTCAGGATATGAACACTAGTCTTCAGTGTTAGTCTGTCAAACTCAGCCTTTTAAAATGTGTCCATATTTAACATCACTCTGGAAGATCTCGGTCTTCTCTTGGACAAATACAAGTCTGGATTTTACACATAAACACATAAACCCACATATTACAAAGAAGCTCCACCAAATGAAAACCAATTAACTGGATGTTTCCCTCATTCCTCTGCCATTAATTACATAACGAACCCTAGATTAATCTGGAATCTGTTTATAAAACCAGATTCAAAAGTCAAACCAGTCACCAACAGCTGTCACAACAAGGATAATGAAACTATTAATGATCCAACGATAGTACAGAGAATGATCTGTCAGAGGAACCAACCAGAACTTTGACAGCATTTTACTGCAGTCATCACACTGCTGTACTTTTACTGAACTGTGCAGGATTTAATCGTAGTGAGGTATTTTAACAATGTCGTAATTTATAGCCAAGAGCAACAGTGTCCATTTTCTATTCACTTCTAGGTGCACATATGGTTGAATACACTCAAAGGTTCATTGTTTCAGTAACAGACCACAGCTTTGTTAGATGTACATTCTTGAAAAAAAAAAAAAAAAGCTTTTTCTACACAGGTCCATGAATACACTTTACAACCAAAAGTATTTATGCCATCCCATAGATTTAATATGACGCTGTTCCAGCCTCTGCTGCTGTAACAACTTCAACTCTTCTGTCAAGGATTTAGGAGTGTGTTTATGGGAGTTTTTAACCATTCTACTAGAAGTGCATTAGTTAGTTCAGGTACTGATGTTGGATGGTCTAGATCAGCGTCCACTTTAATTCATCCAAATGTGTTCTATCAGGTTGAGGTCAGAACTCTGTGTAGACCAGTCCATTTCTTACACGACAAACCCACTCATCCATGTCTTTATGGACGTTGCTTTGTTCATGGTGTCAGTCATGTTGGAACAGGAGGGGGTCATCCCCAAACTGTTCCACAAACTCGGACCATGAAATTGTCCAAAATGTCTTGTTCTGCTGAAGCATTAAGAGTTCCTTTGACTGGAACTAATGGGCCAAGCGCAACCCCTGACAAACACCCCCACACTATAATCCCCACCACCACCACCACCAAACTGTACACTTGGTTGGTTCAATGCAGTCAGACAGGTACTGTTCTCCTGGAACCACCAAACTCAGACTGGTCAATGGGATTGGTCAGTCCAGAGGATATTGTCCACTGCTATAGAGTCCAGTGGCGAATGCTTTATGCCACTGCATCCCACACTTTGTATTGACTTTGTTGATGTAAGGCTTAGACGCAGCTGCTCACCCATGAAAACCCATTCCATCCATAAAGCTCTCTGTTCTGTTCTGGAGCTAATCTGAAGGGCACATGAGGTTTGGAGGTCTAGAATATTGCCAACGCTTTATCAAATATTTGTCTTGCTCTTACCATCCAGTCAGAGGAAGGATAAATGCCTACCACACTGAGTGCCAGCTCGCTGGCATTGTGAGGTGAAACTGAAATCTGATTGGTTAAAGAAACATTCCGAATGCAATACAGTTTAGGTTACATGGGCCAGCACTACTGATTCTGAAGCCCCAGGGCAGATTGGATTTACCCTGTAACTAGAGAACATCAATACGGAAAACATGGGAGAGTCTTAATTTTTTTTTTTGGTATAACTTTAATACCTTAATGAGGTTAAGCCACTGCTTTACATGACTTTGACATATATATCAATCTGGTCCTATTTATGGTGATTTATTTTCATGTTATGACAGGAGTCTTTCCTTACAGGCCTATTAAAGTTCTTGTTATGTGTCATGTGTTTTTCAGTGTCATGTTGGTGTTGTCTCTATGATTGGAACTTGACAAGACCTTCTGTTTGGTTTTAGATTTTGTCCTATTCAGCTCCTTCCCAATGCAGATGACCATTAGAAAACCATGAGCTTTAGAAAACACCTTTAACAAATGGTTTTCTATGTGTCTTTACATTATGTCTATTTCACACAGAGCTGCATTAGTACATGTGAAGCCAATGATTTTTAAAGACCCTTCTGTCATTGATAGGATGTAAATAGTATGCACATAATAGACATACATGTCCAGTGTACATCAGGGTCATGTGATGTGTATTTCAGCTTGGATTGATGTCATTTCTGCTGAAATGCTCTCCTGGTCTGAAACTGTTTTCATCTGAAAACACTATTTTATAATGAAAACCTCTGAGTGTGGATGTATGTGAATCCTTTATTTATTGTTATTCTTGGTTTATTGTTTCCTCACTGAGCTGCAGTGGAGAGACACCAACGAAAGGAATTAATTTAATCATAAAAGGCTGTTGTTGTATCCTCCGGTTATTATTATTTATTTATGGGTTATATTCCATGATTTACGTTCAGCTAGTTTAACTTTATTAAATAGTATTAAAAATACAGTTAAAAGTAAAGTTACTTCTATACATGATCTCATTTATTATTGGTACGTGATGTTCACTTTTAGACCACAAAGGGATGTTTTTTTGTTTACATATCAGGTGAAAGGAGGTCAAGGTTCCAACCATAGAAGAATGAAGTATCAGTTAAAAACAGAAGAGAGATTGTGTACTGTTAATTTTAATGTACTGTCCTAGTATTTTTCATCAGTAAAAACCAGGAAGACAGCGAGAAGTTCTGTTACGTTTTTTCATAGAAGCTGCAGTTAAGTTCCCACATTTTTTTGGTGCCGAAACCTACGGATATGGGAGACTAAACAGTGAAGACGGGAACCGATAGCTGCAACTAACCGACCGACGACAGAAACCGGGACAATGACGGTGTTGCGCCGAATTCTGCTCCCTGCCGAAAACTACATCCCCAGCCACGGGTGATGTGGTTTTTGGCATTGTTTTATTTATAGTTTGTGTGTTGTATCTAAGATGTTACTTTTGAAAGTTTTATATATCTTACAGTTTGCATATTTTTTTTAATGAAACAAATAAAAAACACAAGTGAAATATCTTACAATATTATTAATTACTTAATTGCTATACAGCTATGATGGTGTTAAGAGGCTGAATAATTTACAATTAATTTCATATCCTACAGTTAGAAAGGAGACAAATTAATGAGCCAGAGTAAGCAGAGAGCATTTCTCAGCAAATTGTGACAGGGTGAATTTGGTCCACATTAACATTTCCATGGCTGACTGGAAGGGGGAGCAGTTTTTGTCAGGGAGTAGTATTCGGCACAACACAGATATCGCCGCAGTTGAGCGACGTGAGCACCCACTCAAGCAGAATGACCAGCAGACCATCAGTAAACTTGCCCAAGTTGTACATAAATATGATAGAGATATATTGATGTGGCAAGAATTCTGGGACCAGTGTCAGACTGTTATCCATGAAAATATCGAGCTAAGCAAAACTGAAAAGCTCGCTTACCTGAAGTGCTATTTAGTGGGTCCAGCAGCCAGAGCCATGACAGGATTAAAGATAACAGAGAGCAATTATGACACTACCATAGACATTTGGAAGAAAGGACCTGATTGTAAGTGCACACACATCTGAACTGTTGAGCATGACACCAGTTAAAAGATCTTCAGACACTGTTGCTCTCAGAAGACTTTATGATGAGTGTGAGATCCAGATTAGAGGACTGGAAGCAATGGAAGTAGTGTCAGCCATACATGGAGGTTCGAGAGCTCATTATATTTCTACCGCAGGAAGTTGAAAGCAGAGAGCGTGCCATGCACCTGACCAAAGTAGGAAACCACAATAAGGATTCACGGTCCACTAACCAGCAGAGTTACAAACCTGATACATCAAGCGGAAAGCACAGGAACCCAAGTCTGTCATCAGCTGCCATGCTCTACACCAGCAGCTCACAGTCCCCTCCATGACATACACTGCTCAAAAAAATTAGAGGAACACTTCGAAAACACATCAGATCTAAACGAGGAGGGGGGGAAATGATCTTGAATATCTTTCCTTATAATAAGTAGGTGATGTATTAGTAACAAAATGATGCCACATAATTTGATAGAAATGAAAATGATCACCCTATAGAG
>JAPQRP010000001.1:34077071-34089255 GCA_037367295.1 Apogon hyalosoma
CCACTGCACCACCGTGCCGCCATCACTTATACATGCAAGAAAAAATATTATTACTAAAGCTAACAGTGCATTTGCATATATGTCAGAAGTATAACATTACATAATCAGTTATATATTTTTTCTACAAGTGATACTGAATTTTCTAAACAGTTCCATAACACAGAATTCTTAAGCTAAAAAAATGACCCTATTTGAGAAATGATAGGTGAAACTTTAATTTTGTACACTGATGTTCACTTTTGCTTGATCTGGCCCTAAATATATAAATAATAAATACATGTTTGTTAATGGTTAATTACCCATTTTTCAAGTAAAACAACTGGGCCTAATAATAATCAGTCATCCTCAGATGCCAACGAATGACTTGAGCCTCTTCTTCCATTGTTAGAAGTTTAACTGTTGAGATGCTGGTGTTTTGATGACATTACATGAAGCTCAGATGTTTGACACATTAAACAGTGAACATGTCGGTGTCTAACAGGTCGGGTTGGGATGTTTACCATCTGCTGGATGCGGTGGAAACTCTTCCCATGGAAGCTGAAGGCCTGTTCAAACAGAACCTTGTCCTCCACAGTCCACTCATCTGGAAACGGTGTGAAGTTTGGTAGGTCGGCCAGAGATTTCTCAATGTTGTGTTTGTGCCAGAAGAGCATCCCAAGTGCCTGAAACACATGTTCATATGTTCATGGACGTTAGAGGAAGTAAACAGACATCAATTGATAAGAACAAAACCCAGGAACTGCTTAATCAGATGTTTATTTTAGTCAAAGTGATAAATACTGAAATTAATCTGAGGCACTGAGCATCACAACAATTAAATGGGAAATCTGGAACTAACTGTTAAAAAGCTGAATAATTCAGGCCTGTATTTATTTTCTGTTGGTCTATGTTGTGTCTGAATAGTCCAAAGAATGGATCATTCAGAGGGTTTAATAACATGGATCTGGACCATGTGGACCACCACAGGCAACAGACCGAGGCCAGAACCAGTTTCTTAACTGGGTGCGAAGCATTTCCACTGACCTGTTCCACATTGTAGCCGTGTTTTTCTTTGGCAATGGCAATGTACTCGTCCACTGTGGAGATGAACACACAGTTAGTCCAGCCCATCTGAGGACTTGAGAGAGGACTGCATGTCTAAAGTTCACTTACGTTTGGAATCAGCAATGGTGTGATATGGAGACCAAACCAGCATCCCCCCGCTGTCTTTATCTGTGTATTTAGTTGAACCTGGAACCAGCAAAACACAAAGAAACTGATCAGGGTTCATCACCTGGACTACATCCAAACCAGGACCATGTACAGAGGACCAGACTGTGGTGCACTTTAACAAACCTTCCCAGACCTGAACTTACAATAACATGTCATGAAGTGCTGCAGTCACAACACTGAGTCTATTTTCACATCTTTTTTCATCATGTTACACTTTGCTGTTATTCTTTTACACCACTTTTGTTGCATCTTTGTCAGTTTTCATCTTGTTTTTTTTGGGTCTCATTCCATCACTTGGGACTCAGCTGTGAACTAGATGAGGGTTTGTCTCTTTTGATGGGACATTGTACAAACTCCAAACATACAAAATTCTACTTTAGTTGTCTTGTTTTGTTTCTAAATCAAAAGCCACCAAAAAAGAACTGGACCCATAATGGAACCCACAAATGCAAAGTAACAAAAATCAACCAGAGAATCATGGAAAACAGACAAAATCTGTTAAACTGTTACAACATATGGAACAGTTCATTCTGAGAGTCGCGAGCTATAGTTTAGATCATTTGTGTCATTCTTTAACTTTGTGTTTATTTGTTTATTTGTCTTTGGTGTCACTGTTGTATTTATACTGACTGCACATTATGTTCATCTTAAAGTGAATCTGATCCAATTCCACCACAGAGACATGAGTTCATTAAAACTAATGGAAATGACAAAGACATGTGATTAAATATTGTACCTCCAACTACTGAAGCCCAGGTTTATTAGAGCACAAATGGAGTCCCTCCATTTCAGTTTTACAAACTAAACGTAACAACAGCATCCACCTCATTATTAGACATTCATTAGACATTACTGAAGCCTTGCTTGGGCTGTTCGTCAGTAAACATGTGTATCCTCGGTCCTCTCTGTTCTTCTACTCAGTGTAAACTTCACTGTTACCGACGCGACCGAGGCTACCACCGTCCGTCAGGTAGAACCAACAGAACCTCACCGGGCTCGAAGTCCGGGATGGTGGCCTGGTAGTCCGCCCCGACCCGCATCCCCACATCTGGAATACACGGAAAACGAGCACAGCACAGCTTTAATTCACGGAGACACATAGGAAAAGGCGCAGAACCGGAGCGTCCGGAGGCTGTTCGAGGCTACCCTCACCGTGTTCGTCGTCGCTGCCGCTTTCGTCAGAAAAATGTCCGTTGGACGCGTTGGACGGGCTCTTGGTACCGTTCGAGCGACCTTTGCCCAAATATTCCGAGCCTTTGTCCATCATCCCCGGCATTTCGGTGCTCAGATCGGCCGTTCGAAGCCGCGGTGTCGGTAGAAAATGTCAGCGGAACCCGGAGCCTCGGTGCTGCAGTTCCCTCCGCGGACGCAGCGCCACCTTGCGCTGATTCTGCGGATAAAATTGAGCTTTCACCCCGCAGACTGATACCTGGCAGCCGGTCACAATCCGCGCCACTTCCCGACACCGGTCAGATGTGAAGGGTCGGACATTACCGGGATTTTTACCGATTCACAGCCCAGACCCGACTGGATCTAACCAACGCGGCGGAAGGATTTAAACGCACCGACGGGCAGCACTGCGGCTGCTGCTGTGGCTGCAGATCCTTCCGCCGGACAGAAACTAATAAAGTAAAATAAAATTAAAAATAAAACCAGAATTAAGAGAAAACCGGAAGAAAACAACATTTAATCTGAATCACAGCCAAATAAACCCATAAGGGTTTAAAAATTAAGAGAAAACGTAAAGATTTATGTGATATATGAGTTAAAACATCATGAATACCCTGTTTGTAACTGCAGCAGGAAAACATAGATGTGATCAAACCCGTAGATTTATTGGACTTTCAATAAACGGTCGATTTTTCGGTGAATTTTGTTTGTTCTTCCACTTGTTTTTCAGCCTTCCTGCACTGAGTGTTGATGACCAGCAGAGGGAGACACCGCACAAAGATCTGACAACATCAAACCATCATCTCAGCCCAAACAAACATTTAAAGACCTGCTTTCATTCAACCATAAGACAAAACCAACTATGTATCAGTGGCGACTGGTGAAATTATTTTTTGGTGGGGCGCAGTATCCACGTGAGTTTTCAGCTGCACTATAACCACATGTCACCACTAGAATAAGACCAAAGGACACGCACCACTATTTTAACATATGAATTTACACCAAAATAAAAATACACAGAATGTGTTTTCAGTCATTTATTTTAAATGTAAATTTCACTTATCTATCCTTCAAACATGCACATTTTTCTTTGACTCTATTGATAATGTCAGACATGTTTCTGACAAGTGTCTTTCACTGCATTTAGACCAGGGATGAAGGTGGTGTGGGTAGATCACATGGCATTTTAAAAAATAGAAAATCAACATAAGGGATTAGGGACAAGGAACAAGGTGGTGCAGTGGATAGCACTCATGCCTCAGAGCAAGATGGTCCTGGGTTTGATTCCAACATCAGCTGATGGGGGTGGGGACCTTTCTGTGTGGGGTTTGCATGTTCTCCCTGTGTCTGCAGGGGTAGTCTGGCTTCCTCCCATAAGTAATATGGTAAGTAATAATATGATAAGTTAATCAGTTAACCTAAATTGCCCATAGGTGTGAGAGTGATTGGTTGTTTGTCTCTATATGAACTAGCGACATGTCCAGGGTGTACCTCACCTTCGTTAAAACATCAATAATACCACTTGTGCTGGGTATCGACACCCCACCTTCCACATCAAAACCAGTTGTATTAACCACTTAGTCACAGCTCAGAATTATTACTTATGGACCTATTCGCTGATTCCATTTCTGAGGAAGGTCGTGATTCTTTTCAGGATGTGATGTTCACTCCTGTGGGTGGTAGGCACAATGTTTTGCACCCCAAGACTCTCCCATCTCTTGCACTGGAGGGGGTCTGTTGCGCACACGCCATTTATAATGAGAGTGTATTCTGTTAATTGGCGGGCCTTAGGTGCAGATTTTTGCGCCCCAAACAGGAAATATGTGACTTGACTGCTCATGAAAACATTTTAAAACTACACTTGAATGTAGATTATACACACTACCCAGGGGCTGTATCATGTAGAACTCATATATATAAATAATGTTTTTGATAAATTATTTTAGGTGATTCTGATCGTCTTCTTCATGTGAGACAGGTGTGTGTGTGGGGGGGGTGCCCTAGTGTCCTCTCTTGATGAGTCACCACTGCTATGTATGTATCCCTAATGGGCACTTTTCTCTTATTTTTGAGGAAAAGCAGAAACCATTGGGTTCTCTTGGCTGTTTGGAGCAAGAAGTGACCATATTTGTATAAAATGGGAGGAGCTGTATGAGTATGAGGTGTCGATCATCCATCCATGGTCCGTCACTTATCAGAGTCCAGGTTGGGTCCAGACCACCTCCTGTAGGGTTAGGGTTAGCATCCCGAACTGTTCCAGACAAGGTGGACCCAGGCCTGGGAGGAGGGGTCACAAGTGAGCTAATGCTAAATGCTAACTTACTGACTGTTAAATTGTAAAAATTTGGCAGATACATTTTAATAAAGTCATTTTATGTCTAGTTTATGTTTTAACCACAACTACAGCAGTCAATCAAAGTCATAAAACCCAATTAATGGAGAAAAATAAAACCAGTGAAATCAGAATGAGATGACATCAGAGTCCAGTCTGAGTCTGTGGATAGGGCTTTGTGGAGCAGCCTCTAGTGGTCGTCAGTGGTATTACACTTCAACAAACCAAAGCATCAGATTCTCATAGGAGACAAGGTCCAGGATCTGCTGCTAAACCACACTTCCCTTCACTCTTTCAAAATAAAGTCCTTCTAGTGCTTTTATTGTGAAAGATCAACAGGAACATGGGTAAAACTCAGAGGATGGTGTGTTTACTACAGTGTGAATATCTGCTGTCAAGTCATTAACTTAACAAGCAATTATTTTAACAAGTAATTACAAGCAGAGCAGCTGAGGACGGGTTTCCAACCTCCAGGTGGTTTAAGGGGAACTGAGGATCAGTGATGAGGGAGGAGGGTTAATCAGCCCTGTCATGAAGACTCGATATGTCTGAGGACACAGGATCAGAAACATGTGACTTAAGGGCAACATGTGGACTCACCCAGACTCAACTGGAGTCGCCTAGACTCAATTAGACTCACCTGGACTCATCTGGGCTTACCAGAACTCACCCAGACTCAGCCAGACTCAAATGGAGTCACCCAGACTCAACTGGACTCACCCAGACTCAAATGGAGTCACCCAGACTCACCTGGACTCATGCAGACTAAACTGGACTTCCGAATCCTCTAAACCAACCAACCAGCAGGTGGAGTGTTTCTTCTATATGTGGACACACTGGGCGAATCAGAGGGACAGGATGTCATCATCCATCCAGGTTAGTCCAGGTTTCAGGTTCTGGAGGACCACATTCCAGAGAGAACCTCAGTTAAACTTTGATATGAATCATCTGCTACAACGTCGACCCTTCAGATCCTGACACCAACCATGTGGTAAATGAACGTCCCATCAGGTCCCATCCAGAGGATTCATTAAAAAGTTCCAAACCTCATATGGGCAGTTTTCCTGTCTTTGACCTTTGATCTGGAAGAACATGACATCCCTGAGAATGTCTGAAGAAACATCACAAACGCCAAACTAACCCTGAAGGTTTGGGTTTTTTCACAGTTTTATGGAAAAAAAATTTAATTAATTTATCATATTGTGATGTAGGTAATCTGATGGATCTGCAGGACCTGATGGATCTAATGAGACCTGATGGATCTGATGAATCTGCAGGACTTCGTGGATCTACAGGACCTGGATCTGATGAATCTGCTGGATCTGATGGACCTGCAAGACCTGATGGGACCTGATGAATCTGCAGGACCTGATGGATCTAATGAAACCTAATGGATCTGCAGGACTTGATGGATCTGCAGGACCTGGATCTGATGAATCTGCAGGTCCTGATGAATCTGATGGACCTGATGGATCTAATGGACCTGAATGGACCTGAGGTGTGGATTAAGCCCCATGTGGGAGCTGAGCTGTGATTGGCTGATCTTCGGTAGTGTAGGTTGTGACCAGATCATTGGACCATCAGACCTCAGACCAGGTCTTTTATGAACAAAGCATCCTGAACTGATCCAGACTCAGGGTCGCAGGTGTAATCCAGGTCCCATTGAGTGCATCTGGTCTGTGTACAGTGAGGATCAGGATCTGAACATGTGAACCTGCATGAAAACAGACTAGTGATGTGTGGATCGATACTGAAATGTTGATATCTCCGATACCAGATCTTTACACTTTAGAATCGCTTCACAAATCAAAACATCGATACTTGTGATACTTTGGTCATTTGTGGTACTGTATATCAGGAATACAGTGGAAAGTAGCTAAACTATTGGGCTCTTGTCCAAATGATATGTGATTGGTGTTAACTACTTCTTCTTCCGCCTGGATAAGTGTGTACTGCGTCATGCTTCATGCGTCAGTCCCTCCCAGCTCTAAGATACCTGGGAATGACTGCCACTAAACAGCTAGAGAGTCTTTTCAGAGGCAGGAGTGGTTCTGAGCAAATAATGGAACAGACTAAAAGGGAAAACCGTAAATATGTTTGTGTTCCTAAAAGCAGGGGACACACTTAAAGATAATCGAGCTGTTTTTGTCCCGAATTTTCCCCTTCCCGACCAAGGATGGCAAACGCCAGATTATCTTATGTTTTATAAGATTACCCTGTGGTCTGAGGTGTGTTAAGAGTAAATTTGTCCCGATAATCGGCTCTGAAATGGGTTGGGGCTGACAATCCTAAATATTAAACTTGTTCAATATTTACGATGAAAAATCAATGACTCCCGAGCAGAGTCCTGCAGGGGTCCACTTTTCCAAATCCACACCCACCCGTACCTGCATACATTAGACCCGCAGCCTGACCTGACCCATGATTAAACACATTGTCTACACAGTAACTCACTTTTAAGGGCTTTCTTTTTTTTTTGGCTAAAACACACACCATCATTAAATCTCTAATATGCGCTTCACAATGACATCTGTGGTCGGATGTAAACAGAGGTGACGCTCACTTCAAAATAAAACAAACCGGATGTGGCTCAACCACAGTCAAATTAAATGATCATCATCATTAAATGTCCTGCAAATTATTTTCATCTACAGATTTTTATTTTTTCACTTCCTTGTCCACTACCCACCGCATTTTGTTTAATTTTACCCAGGCCCATACCGTGAAAATTCTGCTCTCTCTTTTTTTAACCCATCCCCATCTTCTTTGTTTCGGTTAGATCACGTTTGGTCACGCAAGATTTCTGTCTTGGAGGACTAGATTCTAGATCGGTGTTGGGACAGAATCGTTGTGTGCGGTGTGCTGTGTTGAGATTATCGGAGCACACCACACAGTACGATCAGAACTGTTCAGTGCCTAATTTTTTTGTCTTCATGTATGGGGTCTGTAACAGATACAAAAAATCTCTTCAGGTTTAGAAAATTCCTATGTGTGTACTCCGCTTAACAAAAACTTGTGAATGAAGGAAAGTGTCAATGTTGGATGCTTTTGTTGAAGTGTTAGGACAAAGACACACCAACCTGACTGCTGACTGACTGCCGGAACATCTCTCTAGACCAAAACACAGAGTTCGCTGTCGTCAGTCATTGTTGTCAGCAGAGAGTTTTGAGTAGTCAAGAAGGGTTGTTGTTGTACTCCTTGAATGGATCACTAGTAATTAAAAGATACTGACGTCAGCTCTCGGGCTTATCCTTGTGGAAGAAGATAGATGTCGCAGGTGAAAACTAAGGAGAAATCACACTATGCTAACAATGCTAACAGTGTTCACTTCATGGAATGAATGAAGTCCATCGGCAACACTGACTGGCACTCATTCAGATATGATATGAGCAGTTCATGGCCTGTTATAGAAGACAATTACTGCGAAGTACCTTGGCATAGCTGTTTTCACATGGAAACTGCTCGTTCACTGATTCACTAGTCAAAAGCTTTCCCTCCACCAATCAGATCGATCCAACTGAATGACTGGTAGTGGCCGATTACACAGGTTGAATTGGCTGAAAAGACTGGCGACGGCATTAACAACGGCCGATCGTACGGAACACAACAAGCAGACTCATGTCACTGACCTCACCGGACTGCCCGATGTCGTCCAACCACCAACAATCGGGTTGGTGTGTCTTCGCCTTTACATGTTCAGTATTTTCATGTTTCATGTTAACACGATCATGTAACACGAATTAATATGCAAGTTTTCATTTTATAATAGTTCTTAATAATTAAACAATAATTACTCTCATGTCTTGTATTCTTTATGAAGTTATGATTTAAAACACACTATTTTTTTGGGGGGGAGGTGCAGACATTAAATATATTTGTACAAAGTATCGGTTTCGGATCGGTATCTCCGATACCGGCCAGAATTTTACTCAGTATCGGATCGGAGAGGAAATCCGTAGTATCGAACATCACCAAGCCAGACTCACATTTGGAAACAGTGATGTCATAGAGGCCCCGCCCTCTCCCTGCTGGTCTCTACCTGTCTCTCTCTCTCTCTCTCTCTCTCGCTCTCTCTCTCTCTCGGTCTGGTCTAAGGTCTCTCTACCTCTTCTTCCTCCTCCTCCTCCTCGGTGCTCGTGCTGCAGCCATCTGCCAATCCCAGTCCTGCTGAGCTGTGGGGGCGGAGGGGGGGCTCTTGCAGCATCCGATATGTGAGCGGCGGGAAGCGGCGTTGCCTCGCGCTGCGGGAGGACGCAGGATGGCGGGAGGACGGCGGGGGCTCGTGGCCCCTCAGAACACCTTCCTGGAGAACATCGTCCGCAGATCCAACGGTAGGTAACCCGGTCCGTCCGCCTCCGCCGTATGTCCATGATGTTATTCAACGTCCCGTGGTTCCGTTCGGTTTCCCATCAGGCGTCTGGAGGCTGCACGTGCCCCATGCTGCACCAGCTGTTTGTTCAACACAACGAACCAGAACCGGTTTAATTTCACCTGCAGATCAGTGATGTGTAAACGCAGGACTGGACCACATCATGATCAGGTCCTGGTTCCGGTCCGTCCTTGTAGAGGTTTATCTGATCAATGGGATCAATCTGAACGGACTGGACCTTTTACAGATTTACCAATATTTACTCCTATTATGGTTGATTGATAAAATCTGATTCCAAGTGAGATCTAATGAGTTTAACGTTCAGTCTAAACTTTGTGACGGTTTTAATGTTAAACGGCAGAATCAGGGTTTGGTTCCAAATATGGTATTCACATGTATACTCCTCAAACACAGTCACATTTAAGCATTGACCAGAAACTCTGGATGTGAAATAATTCCAGATGATAAAATAATAATTACTGTGATGTGGTCTGTGTTTTAATGATAGACGTGATAATATTGATTCTTTATTGACTATGTGACATTGTCAGATAAAACCATGATGTGGAACAAATACTTGATTATTGTAATTATTCTGAATGTTTTACTTGTTGATAAATGAAATAATCTGATCATAAAAAAGAAAATAAAACCATTAAATCTATCCTGTTCATCAAACTGTACTAGTTGACTTTAGATTTAATGCAACAAAAGGCAGCAAATACTGAAAACAGAAAATAAGTTAAAAAAATCATAAAATACAGGAGTTTTTATATTTTCGGTTATAATTAAAAAACACAATTACCTCAGGTTTGCTAAACTTTCTCTTTGAAGTAAAAATCATCTGTTTGATTTGTTTAATAACAATAATATAAAAGTGTATATAAAAGCTTGCATTATAATAATAATTTGACATTTACTGTGTGAACAGTAAAAACTGTATTATGAGACTTAAACACAATTTAAAATCATCATAGGCAATAATTTTACTAAGTAAATAGTTTTATTTAGTAAAAGGTGTTTTTTTTAACTAATAATTGTGGGGTTTTTTTTTTTTTGTTTTTTGTTTTTTTTTATCTCCACTAAATAAATATGGTAATAGCTCCAAAATCATGTGATACTGTTTAGTTTTATACACAATAATTGCTGTTTTCTGGCTATGGGACCTACAAATGTACAGACTTAAAGAAAACACTGGAACCGTCTTAAATTATGTTACAACAAATGTCAAAATAAGACCAATAGCTTATAGGATGAACCACTTAGAGGACAAACTGCTTGAAATAATTAAAAAACAACTTAACTGTTCATACTTACATTATTTCTATACACTGTTGTCCATAAAGTTGGGATAAAATATTCTTACCTCTTCTTATGAAAAGATTGTGACTAATTTATTGTTGATTAAGTGTAACGGGCAACACAGTGGTGCAGTGGTTAGTGCTGTTGCCTCATAGTGAGAAGGTTCTGGATTCAATTCCAACACCAGCCGACAGTGGCGGACCTTTCTGTGTTTGTATGTTCTCCCCGTGTTTGCGTGGGTTCTTTCTTCACCATCTAAAGACATGCACTGATAGGTTAATCTAAATTGCCCATAGGTGTGAATGTGACAGTGATGGGTTGTTGGTCTTTATATGTCAGCCCTGTGATGACACATCCAGGGTTGAACCCTGCCGTCACCCAGTGGTAGCTGGGAGTCTGGGACCCAGCACCCCCATGACCCTCTCGAAGATAAAGTGGTTCAGAAGAATGAATGAAAGTGTAACTGGAACCCAGTGTCTAATCATAGGATAGAAATAGGAATAAAAAGAGGAATGTGTCTGAAAGCTATTGTATGGACACCAGTGTACTTAACGATAGACAAAATGGGTGAATGGCTTTTGTTTTGGTCTATTGACATTATATTGAAGCATGTCTTTTGTGTCCAAAACAAAAACCAGCATTAAGAAGATTGATGTCTGTTGCATCAATCTTTGGCAGGGGAAAGTTATCCAAAAATCTCTTTATTTCGTCACTTTCAGTGTTATGATCGGTTTTATACAATGCTTGATAGTAGTTTTGAATTAATATGTGTTGGATCTTCTAACCATCTACCCTCCTCAGTTCTAATAAAATGTATATATTTTTCTGTGTCTTCCTTTCTGAGTTGCCATTTTTTCTGTCTTCCTTTTTTAGTTGCCATGCCAGTAATTTACTGGTTTTATTGCTGATATCATAATAGTGGTATTTTGTCCTCACCATAGTTGCCTCTGCTTCACCGGTGGAAATGTTGTCATACAGAATCTGTTTCTGAGCAAAAGGATGAAGAGAGGGCATGTTCTTTGTGCTTTTCCAGTCTCCTAAAATCATCTTCTAGTTGCAGTGTTTGAGCTGGTAAGGTTTTGCTGTGGCAGTGCACCACAGCAAAATCCTTGACACTACACCATACATTTGATACAAAAAAATTAATAATAGGGCTACACATTAGGCTATGCATATTAACGTCTTGACTTAAAAATTTTAAGATTTTACAATACGGAACGGTGGTTACAGTGGTAGCTTCTTCCATCTTTAGGGGTTGGTTCTGCTGCCTGTCACTACCGGATCAACTGCCCATTTGCGGATGTGCAACAGTAACTCTACTTGGACAAACTGCCCAAAATGCATTGCCAGAGATGTTCAGAGTCATTCTGTACTGCTGATGACTATGTCTTTGAGTGTATCATGACTCAATAATTAATACTATTTTCGTTATTAAATGTTATGATAAAATTATTAAATGTTGTTGCACTGTAGTTATATTATTCTTCATCTTTCAGCTGTAGTTTGGTGTTTTATCTTTCAGCTGTAGTTTGGTATTTCATCTTTCAGCTGTAGTTTGGTGTTTTCTCTTTCAGCTGTAGTTTGGTATTTCATCTTTCAGCTGTAGTTTGGTGTTTTCTCTTTCAGCTGTAGTTTGGTATTTCATCTTTCAGCTGTAGTTTGGTGTTTTCTCTTTCAGCTGTAGTTTGGTATTTCATCTTTCAGCTGTAGTTTGGTGTTTTCTCTTTCAGCTGTAGTTTGGTATTTCATCTTTCAGCTGTAGTTTGGTGTTTTCTCTTTCAGCTGTAGTTTGGTATTTC